>VXBN01003489.1:33155-64577 GCA_013397395.1 Sinosuthora webbiana | reverse complement strand
TGCATGAGATAGGAGGGACTTCATGAAGGCAGATTTCCAGGCAGCTGCTCTTTGTGAGAATTGAAGCCATGAGAGAACTGTTTTCTTGTGGAGAAGTCTCCATGACATGGCAAAGGAGACTCCTCTCCCTAAGAGAACTGATGAAAGACTATTTTAGAAGTGCTCAACTGATCTAAGTCCTAAGGTTTTGTCTCTGTACCTTGTCAGTGGGAAAGAAAGGAGGGTTGTGGGAGAAGTGTTTTGAAGGCTTTATTCTGATTCTTACTATTTTTTTTCCCTCTTCTTGTAGTTATTGTTAATAAAGTGTTCTGTATACCCTTTAAAGTTTTGAGCCTGCTTTGCTCTTCTCCTAATCCTATCTTGCAGCAGAAAAGGAGTAAATAATTCCAGTGAGTGCAGTGGCATTTAGCCAACATTAGACCCACTACGTTATTTGGTTCATTGGCCGGGAAATCAAAAATTGGCGAACTGAAACCACTACAACAGTCTGTGGTAGTTTGTATAAGAAAAGAGGCATGGCAAAGAAACCTTCATGCATCTTTAAAACTACGAATATGTTATATTTGCTGGAATAATGTTATTTAATACACACTGGTTTTGTCAGTGTTGTTTTTTTATGTGCGTGTCTTCTAGAATGTTACAGAATAATTTAAAGAGTGTGTTAGTACTTACAAAAGATGCACATTTAATTAAAATAAATTCTCTCTGGTTATTTCATTCTAGGAAAAAAAGTGAAACTAGCTCAACACCTATGTAATCCCTTGAAAGGAACCTTTGTCTAGTTTTCAGTTGCAGGCAGCAGAGCGCAAATCTGCTACAGATAGTTTATTTGTGACTAAAGGCTGAAATAAGGAATGATGGACAAGTTACACTACCCCAGGAGGAGGCTTAGAAGATTATATTCCTGAGACTGACTCTGAAAGCATCTCTTGGAAACTAATGAAGATGTCTGTCTTAAATATTAGAGTCTTCAACCTACACAAAACTGTGGAAAAAAAAATCAAAAGCATGGCATTTCTGAAGCAAAACATACTCCTTGGATCAACATGCGGATTAATTTGCATTTACAGGCTGCGCAAACATTTTCAGTCTGTGTTTCAACAAAGGTAGTAGCTTCAGTTAGAGTGCTCAGGTTTTGTCTATAGGGCCCAAGCCGTGCCCATCAATTCACAGAATCACAGAATCATTTAAGTTGGAAAAGACCCTTAAGATCATCCAGTCCAACCATTGATTAATCGCCACCTTGTCAAGTGAACCCTAGCCATAAGTGCTAGTCATTTGTTGGACACCTCCAGGAGCAGTGACTCCACCACCTTCCTGGACAGCCCATTCAAATGTTTAACACCAATTTCCATCATGAAATTCCTGCTTATGTCCAAACTCAACCCCCCCGGTGTAGCTTGAGGCCTTGTCCTCTCATTCTGTCACTGGTTGCCTGGGAGAAGAGACCAAGAGACCTGCCTACAATCTCCTTTCAGGCAGTTGTAGAGAGTGAAAAGGTCTCCCCTGAGCGTCCGTTTCTCCAGGAAAAACACCCGCAGCTCCCTCAGCTGCTCCTCACAGGTCTGCTGCTCCAGACCCTTCCCCAGCCCCATTGCCCTTCTCTGGGCTCACTCCAGCCCCTCAGTGTTTTTCTTGCACTGAGGGCCCAGAGCTGGACACAGCACTCGAGGTGTGGCCTCACCAGTGCCCAGCACAGGGGGACAATCCCTGCCCTGCTCCTGCTGGCCACACCATTGCTGATCCAGCCCAGGATGCCACTGGCCTTCTTGGCCCCCTGGGCACAGCCTGACTCATCATGTTCAGCTGCTGTTGACAAGCAGCCCAAGGTGCTTTTCCAATGAGCAGCATTCCAGCCCCAAGTCTTTGGAGCAGTATGGGGTTGTTGTGACTAAAGTGTAGGATCTGGCACTTGGCCTTGTTGGACCTCACACCATTGGCTTTGACCCATCAATCCAGCAATTTCCCCACTTGTCTACACTGAACCTTGATATATGAGGTGACAGTCTGGGGATTAGTCACCTCAGACCATAGTTTATCTGCCCTGAATAGGTGTGTAAGAATGTACTGTGCAAGAATAGGACAGGGCTCTTTCAGAAGTCTGAATAACACTCAGGGAAAATTACTGACTATAAGCATATGTATTATTTTTATCCAAAGAAAGTTTCGTATCAGTAATTTTGTGACTGTAAAACCTGGATGAAATCTCCAGAATGAGAAGTCAGCACTTTCTCTGTCTTTACACCATTTCTCAGACTCCATCTAACGTAGGTGAGAAAAAATATGCAGTACATGTGTAGATGTGATTCACTTTGTTCCGTGGTGCCTTTGCCAACCAAGTAGATGCAACTTTGCTGCTTTACGCTGGGTTATTTATGCGTTGTTTAATAAACTACTTCCACTATGGACTGAGTTGGTTTTGCTTTGTATTGTGTTTCACCTGTATTGAGGAAGTCAACAGAAGTAGAGGTGTATTCCTGCAAGCTGTAAATATTGTGAGATGAAAAGGGGGTTTTTCAGTGCTTTAAGACAATACTGAGAATTCATTCATTTTCAGGCTTGCTCTAACAGGTAGCTCAGATATTTTGAACCACATGTTGAAGCCTGTAGATATTTTGATTGTCATAAGAAAACTCAATGTAATCCCAAATGAATTTTTAAAATGTACTATAAAATTATAAATTATTATATAAAAATAAATTACATATTAAATGATGGCTCAATTAAACAATAGGATTTTATTGGTCAAGCAAATATGATAAAATATCATTTTACAGCATAAAGGATATTTTTACTGTGAATCAAGTTTTTATTTTTAAAAAATTACAAAATCTATTTTCTAAATATTATTACCCTGAAAAAAAACGGTATTAGATAGTAGTCATCCTATTAAGGCATCATCGGACAAACATAATCTATTATGAAAGTAACAAAGAGTTTGTAACGTTCCCTGTGATTTTTGGAGACTAATTAACTCTGCAAAAATTAAATAAACCCTCCAATTTAAAGAAATTCTAATGGAAAGAGAGCAAAGGGATTTCATACTGGACTTTCATATGTTGTTCATAATTTAAACCCAAATATACCTAGCTGTCTTTTGTAATACTTGCAAAATAGGTATATAGTGGTCAATATTTCTGGGCCACAAAATCTGCAATGCAGCAGCTCTGTAGAACAGAACCTAAGCAAGAAGTTTCTGAGAGAAATTGATATCAGCTGTGGGCATGAAGGGTCCCATAGCATATTACACTGATTATTCAATTCCTCAAGAACAACAACAGTAAAAAGCAAAAGATGTTGGTAAGGTCTGCCCAGGCTTAATGGAGGAAGACAGAGAGATGCAGAGCAAGAGGTATTTTTTTGGCTGTTGTTGAACTGGTTGAGAGCTCTTCCCAATCAATATAGCCATTGTTTGCTTGGGCATATGGAATAAAACATTTCAGTGGCCTAAGATGTTACTATAACCATATGTTCTCATTTTTCCTAAATTTTGACAGAGGAGACTCACCAGCACGTTTTCTACTTACAGCTTTATGCTGCTGGAAAATTCAGTGAGTTGCCTGGGCAATTCCTTTTGAAGTGTACATCCAGCTTCTAGTTCAATACAGAAGTCGTTCACTATGTAGATTTATGTACAACTTATCAATAGCTTTTTGGTTTTCTTTTCTTTTTTTTTTTTTTTTTTTCTGTTTCTCTTCCATGTACTTTCATTTATTTGCCCAGGTGAGCCTCCTAGTCTTGACTCCAGGTTTTCCCCTTGATAAGAAATCTAAATGCAATCTAAATGCAATTATTTGCTTGTTATGATGGTACTGAAAACACTGGGAACATTTAGACTAGTTTTATGTGGCATGGACACACCTGACCTCCCTTAGCATCATCTCTTAATCTGTGGCAGCACTTGATGCAACAGGTAAAAAATGAAAGGACCATCCTAACCTACTCAGAAGAGACAGATTCATAATAAGCTGAGGCATGCCTAGTCTAGCTGCCTTATCCATCCCAAGCCTTCTGCTCTATAATTCACACAGGGGTTTAGAATGTTACTAGTGGTATTTATAGTTTATAGTTTTATATTTATAATATAGTATTTATATTTTCTTTTCTCCATCTCACCCTTTCACTCCTCAGTATGTTATTCTTCAATCTCTACCAAAATTTTAAGAATGCCTCTCGTTCTAGACATTTACTTAAAGATTTTATTTTTATTAGGATAACACACTTTCTGCCGCATCCAATTTCTTCAGGAAGAATATCAGTGATCTTGTTCATCTAAGGTAATAGTCTTTAGTCACCACTGTCTCTGAGTAATAAAAATGATGTTAAAAATTTGAATTTTAAGTTAGCTTAATTAGTATTTAAAGATGCCACAATATCTGGTTACAGGAATTAGCCTTACAGGAAATACTTCTTCTACTCAACAAAAAGAGTCAACAATGGCCTATGCTTCATTGAGCTGCGATACATCTTCAGAGAAGCAGCAACCTGCAAATTCAAAACTCATTTTAAAAAACTTTTTACTGAGAGGCCAAATAATACTCCAGATTTTCACTTTGGTTTTCTCTATGTAACAAATTTTATAGCAGTCCAGGGTCCTTATCAAAGACATGCAGGTAGAACAAATTTGTTGCCAGGTACTTGGAGCTAGGTAGAAGAAAAGAAAATGTGGATTGCCATCACCATACAAAAAAGGCTTAAAGAAGATCCCCAAAGTTGGTTAGTTCACAAGGCAGCTAGAAGCTCTCATTATTTCAGATTCTAGGCAGGTCAAAATTTTAAAAATTAATTTACTATCAAGTTCCATTCTGAAAAAATATGCCAGCTTGTGAATAGTAAAACACTACTAAAAATAATCAGTGATTGAATGCTGAATCTTTCACAAAAGGATAACATTTTTAGACAAACATTAAAAAACACAAACAAATAAAAAAAGAAACCACAAACAAACAAAATCCCCAAAACAAACAAACAAAGCCAACAGAAAAATGCTGGTGCATTTGGAAAATAGACCTCTTTTCCTGTTGTATGCGTTCTGAATTGTCAAATCTAAAATAAAACCCTGTTACTCAGGTTCATCACTGAATCAAGACTGTAAAAAGGCAAATTAGAGAATTAACACTCCTGATTAGAATGAGCTTTAAATCTCCAATATTTCTATTAATTTAGTTTCTAAAATAACCAGTCTTACTCAGTGACAGTATTTAAGTTTTGAATCTTGGATTGGGATACTTCTGTCAAAGGAGTAGCAAAACCACAATCTAATTTGTTAGGAAGTTTGGAATGTAGAAGTACAAATCAAAGCATGAAAGTAATATTCTATTTTTTTATGATCACAAGGCATAGAATTATTTATATGAAAGGTGATAAAAATTAGGAAGGTCAGGCATACTGGTTCACACATCACAAGCACAGTCACAATCCAGGTCACTCAGTATCTCTAAGGGAAATTGTTATGTTTAAGGTTTAAACATATAAAGAAGTAGAAAAGGGTTTAGGTTTTCCATCTAACCAATGATGGACCAAGGTGTCCTTCTGAAGGTCTCTGGAATTACTCTTTCCACCTATTTTAGTCACAGAAAATGCAGATAGGACGCTCTCCACAGAGATTAAAGTCACCACCTTCTTTAATGTCCAAGTTGCTTATTTTAGAGGTGATGTTTCTCCTAAAGAATTATCTTTCTAAGGGAAAATGGTGTGAATGCAGCCATGGCCTTCCCCATGTGTACATGTTATAGCAACAGTTGTACTTTCTTGCTCACTTTACTGCTTGCTTTAAAGGCAGGAAGGCAGCAACCCCCAGAATTCCAGGCTCACAACTAATGTAATGGGGCAATACATGTTTGTGTTCTGTGAATCTCCAGAAAACCCCACTGTAGAACGTTACTGTGAAAAGAGGAGCTCTGTCTTTGCCATCATTGCTATGTGTTGTGAAATGAGGCTTTACAGTTGATAGTGCAGTCTATAGGATTATAAAACCCAAACTGAGTCAGGGTGGCATATGTCAGGCACTGATGTGAAATCACAGCAGATCTTTCCAAAAGTTTAACTATGTCTTCAGCAAAACAAATTGAAAAATAAGGGTATGAAAGATGCTTACCATGAACCATAAACACAACAAGACCAACATTTTCAAAGCTTAAAAAAGGTTTGGGCTAAATACATTTGGGAAATTGAGTGCATAAAATTACCATCTGTTTCTATTTGATACCAATTGCTAAAGTAAGCTGTATTTGATCATTCATTTTCATATTTCCTATCCCTCTGGGTACAAATCTTTTTTCATTTTCACTAGGCTCAAATTTTGCAATATCATGTTGTTAAGAAAACTGAATCCTCGAGATTTAAAAACAAAAAAAAAAAAAAAAAAAAGTGAATTAAAGAAACCTCCAAACCAACTGTCGTTCAATGTATAGAAACCTATTTTTTTCTTCCAAGTCTGTATTCCATTCCTGCATAAACTTTAAGAATCTTTAAAAGTATGTTCAAAATTATGTGAAGGGTAAAATTATGAATTTCCCACTTGGAAGAAAGTGGCTTAAATTCTATCCAATTATTTGCCATGGCAACCAGCTAAACACAAAAGGGCTGGAATGGATGTAGAGTACTGCCTCTATAATCATCACTGTATGTCCTTCAAATCATGGATATGCAGCACCACTATCCCAATCTACTTCAGGGCCATAAACCTACACGGTAATTATATGCTTTGGAACACTTCACTTAAGTGCACCAATAGTATAGTGAGTGAACATGTTCTTTAATTCTGCACCTGTAAATGGGGAAAAAAATAAAGAAATATTTCTATCAGAAAAATGGGGGAAAAGGAAATTAGATCATTACATCATTTTTAACCTACTTTCTGATATATCAAATCCCCACAAATTGCTAATTTTAAATTAGCTGTTAATAATCAATGAGTAGAAATGCTGGCTAAGTGTCCCTTTCAGAACTATGATATGTGTTTATAAAAGGAGTAAAAAAGAGAAACTCCAGATAAAAGGCTTCATCCCATCAATTGTTTCTTTGCCATGGGGCTCGCTGTGTTTCCACTAGTGGATTTCCACTACTGAATTTCCATGAGTTTGCAGGGTAGTAATTTTGCAGCTCAGACTAGTGATTTGCAGAACCAGGCCCCAGGCACTGACACACATAGGGTCCGTCTTGACCTTCTAACATGTAAGTTTCTATGGTTAAGGGTTATGAGGGAGGAGGTACAAATTGCCATTTGCCTTTCAAATGTGTTCTGGGCAATTTGGGCCTAGATTGCAGACCAGGAGATGCAAGTTCCTTTCTGGCTCTGTTACTGAGCTGTTAAAGCTTAACCTTTGTATGCCTGTTTGCCCTCCTGCTTTTCCCCAGCTCAGTGTTTGGCTTGTGAACTCAGTGGAGCAGGGACTGTCTCTTATTTTCTATTTGTACAGTGCTTTGAACAATGGATCTCCACTATGCCTGTCTGTAGGTGCTAATACAAAATATAGTCAAGATAAACCCAGGTCACCTTTGAAGTTTGTTGCTTCTATTTCAGGTCTGTGAAAGGCTTGTGTGTCCTGGTTTATTTTTTCATACTGTGTTATCTGGTTCATAAAAAAAATATTATTTGTCCCCATGAATCTTGCATTGCTTGTATTCTTTGATTATCAACAACTATAATGATGATAATAATTATTAATGATAATGTCTAACATCATTAATACTACAACTACATCTAATAATATTTTGCCAAATATTATATGCCACATGGTTTTCGGAAGTCAGATCTGATTAAACATTTGAGTCTAAGGGTAACCACAATGTGTCCATTTTGGAGCTACATATCTTATATGAGCAACTGTATATTTGTATTTGTAATTTTTTTCTTAGACTGTGAAAGGGTGCAGCCAACCCCACACAGGGTGGAGCTGATGTGACTGAATAATTCCATGGGACATCAAGGCAATTTAATAGAATTAAAAGGCAAAACTAAACAAAAATCCCCTTTTCTAAGACTCATTAATTGTACCCTAGATGTTTCAGCTCCCATACAAACTTCTAGAAATGCTTTTCACTCACATGATCCAACTCTTGTGTCAGGATTTTGTATTTTAGATTATATATTTAATAGTCACAACTACTGAACTGATACAATTTAATAAAGACTCAAGATTTAAAAACATTTAGATGCTTAAACCTCACAGTTCTGCAAAGATATTGAAACTGTGAAATCAGTGTCCTTTAAAATGAAAAATATAGGTAGTAGATGAAGAGAATCTGAAAAATATGATAAACAACACTACAAGAAACTTCATTACTTCTAAGCAGATATCTTGATTTCTGAGAAATAACTTTCAGATTTTTCACACTTTAAATTATTGATAGAAGTATTTATTTAACATATTTAGAAAGAAAAATAATCAGATAATCTGGAACAATTCTCATCTGTGCATCTCTCCTACATAAATTATGAAGTGTTAGAAAATGTCATGGCCTATGCATTCCTCCTGAACACAATAAATAATTCTGTTAATGCTGGTCCTTATGTGTAAAATTCCCCCAAAATAAAGGGCTTTATTTCTCTAACGAAATACGACTGCCACCAAAAATATTTTGTGATATATATATTTTGTTAATACTTTTCAAATATATTCTTGTTAAAACTTTCCCATCTATGATATAATAGAAGACATAAAAATTTGAATACACATTAATATGCCGTAGATTTACTTTTCAAAGGCTTAAAATCAAAAATGTGTATTATTTGATAGTATATTGTTCAGAGCTATTTTTCAATTAAAAATTGTTGAAGGTGGACCAGTGATCCAGTCAGATGCATATTTTACCTAGCATAAACTGTGATAAGATGTGTTTTCTGTGCCTGTCACACAATACATATTGTGTATGAGGAAAACCATTAGAGTTTTATGAGGCAATTTGAACTGCCTGTAAAAGTGCTGAGGGCAAAACAAGTTGGATTTTTAACAGAGTCAAACAGAGTATGTGGTGCTTTCACTGACAATTGTCATTGTTCCATATAAAAATGGGATCTGTTTTTCAGATGTGAAATAAAAATCAAACATCAAACAATTATGATATGCATGCTATTTGTTTGAAAAGCATGGTCTTCAAGACTTTTTTACAGGTGGTATTTCCAGGTGGTTTCTGAAAAAAAAAATAAATAAACCAAACCCCTCAAAAAAGCAAAGTTCAGGTAAAGTTTTTCTTATCTATAGAAAGGCAATGAAAGTGTCATTTTTTTTGTCTATTCAAGTCCTTGCAAACTAACAGTTGCAGAACCCCTGTACTAATCACAACAGCAATTACATAGAAATTATATTTCACAAGCATTTGTGAGGATTCAAGAATTTATTCTGAGGAATCTTAAGACATTGTGCAAGCCACATTTCCATAAAGTCATTGAACAAGGAAGTCTTTCTTAATTGTATTACCAAAGCTAATGGTGGGTTTTGTGTATTCTGAGAAATCACATCCCCAAGTTCCTTGGGTTACAATAAGACTGCATTTTTTCTGTCCTATACAGCAGGCATGTGATCCCTCCTTAGAACCTTTACAATTTCTTTACACAATGACTCCTTTTCATACAGTCACTGATTTATTATTTCCCCTTTGCAGGCTTCTCACCTCACAGCAGCACTTACATGCATAGTGTGGTTGGCACTGTGATTTCTGCAGGACTGTGAACCTACAGAGTGGGTGTCTCTCAGTAGCTCCTGATCTGGACCAGGTGGTTCAGTTTGTTTCCAGCACTCATAAATCTGAGCAGTTGTCTCTGGAGCAGGGGCAAAGCACAGGGTGGATGCTGAGGCACCTTCTGGCTCACACTGTGTCACAGAGCAGGGATGCCAGCAATCACTTTGAACCACTCAGGCAAGCTGTGATTGAGAGGTTTCATCCACGGCATTTAAATTTATTGCCTCAGAAAAATGCTTAAAAATACCAATTAGTGTTAAAAACCCCAGTGGCTGGGGATTAGAAATATTGTGTTGTATTCCACTTTTTTGCTTACTTGTGTAGAGTTCACCAGTAAGTTCCTCATAAACTTTTGTTTACTATCACTATAATGATGACCACAAGAGACACAGTGGGGAACTGAAGCAGTGTTATTAGAGCAGTAATATTAAAGTGTATGAAACACATGGGCATATTTGTAACACACTCATGTAAGAAAAACTATTCTATTCAGGTCTTCCAGTTTTTCTGTTGTTGTAAGCCAGCAAATATTTACAAATGATTTCTTTTAGTAAAAAAGTTACTGCTTACTTATGTTAATACCTGAAAATGGGGGGTAGGAGGTTGGAATGGCTGAAAATCTTTGAAGACCATTGTTTCCTTAAGACTTGCCTATGTTTTCATGGCCAGACTAATTCTCTCTATTTTAAAGCAGGGTCTATAACTAAGTGATATTTGTGGGTGATGTGACTCATACTATGTTGCTTTTATGAACTTAGACACATGGAAATAAATTTCTGTCCACCACTTAGAAATTTTAGCCTTTTTGTGTAATATAACATCCATCCAGGCCTGTTGGCCTTGGATATTTATACATTTTTGTGGTTGTTATTTATCTGGTAGTGTAACTGTTTAGTAATAAAATAACCTGAAAGAACCTGAATTTTAACCTGCTTTTTCTTTTCCATGATCAAAAATTTTCCATGATTTCAAAAATCTCAAAAATTCATATCAAATTATAAATTTTTACATTCTTTTAAGAAAGGGAAAACATTTCTTAGTTCTTGTTATCAAACTCCATGGTTTTAGCTTATTTGAAAAGAATAATACAAGTAGCAGAGTAGGGCAAAACAGTCTGATATAAATACATAATCTTGCAGCAAGACTTGATCAGATTTCATCTTCTGTGGATTCTCAGACATGAATTGTAAACCACTGCAACAGGAAAGTTTGCTGCAAGAGCACCAGCAGACTCTTGGCTGTGGAAATACAAATGATGCTTCTGTAGCAGAAAATTAAAGATATGCACAGCAGGGAAGGAGAGGTAATGTTTGAGATCCACTGTCCAAATGATCATAAATTCTAAGCTCTTTGCACTCTAGGACAGTAATTGATAATATTAAAGTAAGGTAACTATTAATAATTGCCAGATGACTTAATTTGCGTACCTCTGTAATCTTAATTACAATCTCAGCAAGAATGTCACCTTTTGAACAGACAGATGAATAAAGAATGAAAAATCAGGTCTATAGGAACTATCTCTTGGTGTCATCTAGTGGTTACATTCCCATACTGCAAAAAGGAAATTGTGTGTGTAGTTTTGTTTATGTATACATATCTCTATATCTATATAAAAAAACCTCACATGATCACCCACACATGTATAAAATATATTTGTTTCTGACTGAGTGGAGTAAAGGAAGTTGCCATTTTTAGCAGAAAAGGCAAGAGTAGCCTTTCCCTGCTCTTCACCCAGGTCTTTTTGCTGTGCCTCCTTATGAGGTCAAGACACATCGACGGAGAGCTCAGTTAGCATACACTGGTGTGAAGGTGCTGTCTGCTGCCCCTTTTAGCCTGCTTGACTGAGCGACTGGGTGTTGTTAAAGAACATCCTCTGCCAACACACAAGGTATTTCCTTACGGGTGACTGAGTAGCACTAAGGGGATGCTGACAGATTGAAGTGACATGCCACAAATCTGATTGCACATGGCACTGGAGGAAGACAGGGCAAAAAAGGAGCATCCCCTGTCCCTTCTGCCAGCCCTGTCTGCCTCTCCCTGCTTGAGAAGGGAATGGTATGACTGACACTGAAACAGGCAGCACTGCAAGAAATGCACTGCCACAGGGGTGCTGAAGTGACATTGAAAAAAAAATTAATATAGTTTTTAACTTTTAATATAACTCTACTGGTAACAGGAAAGGCAATAAACCTATGGAGAGGATGAAAATAGATTAATCCCCACATATTTTGCTATAGATACCAGTCAGGAATATACATGATATCCAAGTTTGGAAGTCCTTTCTCAAGAATAGGACTTAGCACCACTGAATTTTCTATAACTATTCCACAAGTACTGTAACTTGTTTTGTTGAAACAGGGAAGGGAAATTTAAACTCCATAGAAGTTTTTATTCCAAAAAGAAAAGACTGGAGTAGACTTTCACCTGAGTAAGCAAACTTAGTTTGTATTTCCTTTATTCTAAGTCAAGATTTCAAAAATTTATAGTGATTTTTTAACAAGTGACCTGATATTCATAAAAGTTTTGAGAACAGTGATACACAACCATTTTTTATGGGGTTTCCTAAATCTCAAACCATTCAGAAAAATACTTTGAATATTGATAATATATTTTATTTGAGTTTAGCAATCTTTACAATATTTTGCTCAGATGGTTAAGAATCTATATGTGGGTATCCTCACCCATACTTCAAAAAATTGATCAACCTTAATCCAACCTGAGTAAAATATTCAAACAACACAAATATATAACTGAACTCAAACCCCAATATTCACTATACATAGTTTTCAAAAAGTGTTCTGATTATGGAAAATGGGAATCTAAATATTACAGATTGTTTGAAAATTTGTAAAAATGATTTTTCAATTTCAATTGATCCCATGGGAACATACCCACAGAATCATGTTCCTTGTCTCTCCTTCCTAGCAGGGCAAAAGAAACAAATACTGAGGAATATAATCTTTGAGAGATTTTCATGCCGAGTGACAAGATGGATTCAGCACCGAGAAAGACTGCTAGTCTGTCTACCTTCCAAAGAGTTCTGGAGCCAGGTCTAGATATAAATAAGAAAGCATGGAGCAGACAGTCACATTATGCTCCAGCAGACAAATAGACTCTAAGGCACCACTGCCAGAGCAGCACTGAAAACCACCAAAGTGCTCAAGACCCCTCCATCCTTCTCACACAGCTACTGGGGTAGCTACTGTCATAGACACAAGATTTGCCAATCTAGCACTGGGGCCTTCCAGACTTCTAAACACAAGGTCTGAATCCATGTAGCTGTACCTTTGGGTTTTCCTTCAATTTCACTGGCTCATAAGAAGCCTCACTTCAGGCTGGAGTTCAGCAACATTATGCATGGCACATACATCTAGCATCTAGAGACTTTTAAAAAATTCAGCCTGAAACGCTTTTACATTTTAAACCTGATTAGAAATAACTCATTCAGATGGATGTTATGCAAGGGCACTAAAATATTTACTGCGTTGTATAAAAATAACTGCTCCAAATACTGAATTTTAGCTGTAGGTAGAGAGGGAAACTATCCAACTAAACCAGCAAAGAAATTAGAAAGAAGAAGACAAATTATAAAACTACATATGCTTTATCAGGCTGATTGAAATTCACCTGTAAGAATATTTTTAGTCCTGTTAAGGTTACCTCATAAATTGTCACTAATATCTTGACTACAGCAAATCATTCAAGCAAGAATTTTGTCTTTGCTTGAGTAAATTATGGGAACCAATACATTTTTATATATGCATAGGGAGAAGCAGTGCCTTATTGGTTTCATCTTCTTGTCTTTTTTTGAATTGGGGATTATAACAAAAACATTAAATGTCTTCAACAATATGAAAGAACAACCCTACAATATTGTCAGAATGGACTCAGTTATTTCTCTTCTTATTTTTCTGGCATATATTCATGGTATCAATGAGGTGACATTTACTATACATATCAAGGCAGAAAGGTTGCTGCAGTTTCCTGTGTGCCAGGATAGAGCACAGACCCAACCCTTGCATGTGCTTCAACAAGCCTTGTACTCCTCAGCAGAAAGGAAACCCCAAGACCCTCCACTGAATTTGTGACTAGGCTGGGAACAGCATGCTGGGACAACCTGTCCCACCAAGGGCACACAGGGATTGTCTTTCCTGTGGTTTTGATATGGCACCACAACTGCATTTAAATTCTCTCAACAGTACATTTAATCTCACATTAGATTTCAAAATAATTAATGAAGAATTTTTGAATGGATAGGTTACATACAATGGGTACTTATACCTGTACTTGTTCTAAATTGCCCGTGGCTATAGCTAGATATCGACAAACATTTTTTTAAACATCTTTAGCAATTTCTTTCCCATGTGTCAATATTGTGTTTTGGTGTCTTAATAGAATTTCTTTATGAAAATGAACCTAAAACTGATACTTGGTAATTTGATTGCAAAGTCAAAATTAAAAAAGATGTCCAAAGAGATGCCAAGAATAATAGGATTAAAATCTTTATTTAGCTTTTATTTCAGCCTACTTAATCCTCAATAAAGCAGTTTCATTTAGTTTATTCTGTAGGGATGAACTGAAACTAGATGGAACAACACAGTTTTTGTGTACCTTTACCTGAGACTGAAAATGAGATCAACAGTCAGGAAAGTCCGAGGTAACAGGAATTTACAAGAGAGGTAAGTAGAAGTGAAAAGATGGAAATAAGGAAGTTACTTCTTAAAAAACCCTCAAAATCTTCTGTGTAAAGATTGAAGAAAAATTCTTTTACAGTGAAAACCCCTGGTTTTTTTAATCAGATAATGACAATAACAGAAGTCACATTAAGTAAATACATACACACATAGTTCCTTATTTATTACTAACAATAGTGCTTCACTCAGAAAAATACATTGTATACATGAGCAGAATACTCACCATCTTCTGTAATTGTTTTATCTTCCTTTTTAATTCAAGCATGCTTTTACAGGTAGGTTTGTAAATAGCTTAATATAGACATAGCGTAAAACCAGTGATATTTTTAATAGCAAGACTCAAAAAGTGCCTAAAATACAAAAGCAACTCATTCAGTCATTATTTTAATTGAAGACGCTAAGTTTCTCCTAATCTAAAGTGCAACAAATACAGTAAAATTTCCTAATCTGACTGGAAGAAATATATTACTTGTGCTCTTTGCTGTCCCTCTACTTTCCTCCACTCTTTAATGCACCAGTTCCAAAAGGGCTGTTTTACTGTGCTTCCCAAATACTAAATTAGGTTAAAGGAACTCGACTTCTTTCTAAAGGTAAACTGCATTAAGTGCTGACCCAGAGGCAATGTGATACAATAAGAATACTTTTTGTAACTTTTCCACTGCGTAGTCATAACCTGATTTTTCTCTAAATACAGAGAAACCAAGGTTATAACTCAGGAACTGAAGTACTAACAACCTTTTATTTTTTTGTCAAATTTAACATTGCCGTGTAGAGATAGCAAAAGGCTATTGTCCACTTTTTCTCTTGATGTTTAGCACCTTCTTTTGTGAATAATCTCATTGGAAGAAAAAGAGAAGATACGTTTCTATTTCCCACTTTAGAAATGAAACTGAACTGTATAGGGAATCTCATCATAAATATTGTAGAGAGAATACCTTTAAAGCTTCATTCAGGGCAGCAAAGATCACTGCTGGGTTAGATGCTTTGTATACTTCTTTAAAATAATTAGTTTCTGCCTCGTTACCTCCAAAACAGGCAAATACTAGGTACTGAAAGTTTTACATTATTGCATATGCCCAAAAAGGCCTTATTTATTAAAAAAGAAGTGCATAATTATGAAGAGCAAAATTCAATTCACAAATAATATATTTGTGGTTCTAGTCATACAACAGAATCTTCAGAAGTGATATCATATATTGCCCTTTATGATTTCTGATTATATATTCTATATAATACTAGTGAGTAACAATAGTTACTCCCTACTCCAAGATATATCCCAGTTAAAAAGACTTTTTAGATTGAATTCCCTATATCAAGTTTTCTAATGCAGAAATAATGGCAGATGAAATTTTAGGTAAAAACGCAGAGGGTTAATCAAAGCTCACTGAATAGAAATATTTTTATATGTTGATTATTTTCTGATAATTTGTTAGCTTTGTATCAATGTAAAAAAGTATATCAAAATTCTCTATATATAAATTATTTGTTTAAACACATTCCTCCATGCTGGAGCTGATCTTATTCTTATTGTGCTCCATGAGCATAGCAGCTAAAGTGGGATTTTTTTTTTTTTAATTTAAATTTTTTTTCCTAGGAATTCTGCCCCTAAATTAATGGGTCTCAGAATGTGTAAAAATTTTCACTTGTTAGGTCTATCTCTGCTTTTTTATTTCTTGCATGAAGCATGCCTTTCTACTCAAGGAAGTTGATACACACTTAATTTTGACATGGAGGTCTTCTCACCAAATCAGTTGGTATCCTTTGGTCTGCACTTGACTAAATTTCAGGTATAGGAGGGGCCTGCAGCTGCCTCTCTAAACTTTGGGCTTTAGTCTAAAGTTCATCTAAAGTCTTTGGACTTGATTGTCTCTGCATGTTTTATAGGTCCTGAATTTCTCACAAATGAAAAATATTTATTGAAAAGCCTTAAAAACCACTAATTGAAAACAAATTTCCTTACGTTTTGCAGTAAGTTAGTAAGGGACAGGTATTAATACTCTAATTCTTGTCATGCATTCACATTTCTAGAAAAGTTGTTCATAATCAGTACCAAAGCAGCCACCACTAATGTACAATTCAATCTAAGCTATAGAAAATAATTTCATACCTTGTCACTTATAAAATTCATATACATGAAAGCAATAATATCTGTATTCTAGAACATCATCAAAAATTTTGATTTTTTTTTCTGACAGGAAGAATACTCATTGTTGCAATCATAATCTTTCCTCCATTTCCTATATCAGCTGAATCTACAGTGATGTTCTAGAGCTATGTGTAGCATATAAACAGGGCAAAAGTTTTAAAAATATTCCAGTTAACATATTCCAGCATGATAAGACCAGAAAACTGAGTTATACTCTCTTCTGTTTTTACCAAGGATAAATCTGATCAAGTAAATTATCTGGGCTTTTAATCTGATAAACTAAAATTAATACATACTACATCCAAGTTTAATTCTGACTTTTCACTGAATAGTTTTAGTGCTTAATTATCTTGAAATATAAAAAATGCATAGTGTCTTTTGAAAAAGAAGTGTATCTCTCTATATATGCATATATCCCATTTATATACACAGAGAGATATCAATATGAAATCATATGTTAACAATATTAATATTTAAAAACTTTGAAACTGTCACAGAATAACAGAATTGATTCCATCCCTTCAGACACTTACAGACATAGATCATGTCACTTCTCAGTGGTCTCTTCTCAAGGCTGAACAGGCCCAGCTCCCTCAGCCTTTCCTCATGAGAGAGATGTTCCAGTCCTTTGATCATCTTTGTCACCTTCCACTCGATCTGCTCCAGGAGTTCCATGTCTCTCATACCGGAGAGCCCTGAATTGGGCATAGTGCTCCAGATGTGCCTCACAAGGCCTGAGAGGCAGGATAACCTGCCTCAGCCTGTTGGCAGTGCTCTTCATGATGCATCCCAAGGATTTTTGGCCCCAGTGACATGCTGCTGGCTCATGGACAGCTTGTTGTCCACCAGGACCCCCACGTTCTTCTCTGCAGCAGGTCAGCACCCAGCCTGTGTTGGTGCCTGGGGTTCTTTCTCTCCATGTGCAGAACTCTGCACTTGCCTCTGTTGAATTTCAGATTGTTATTTGCCCATTTCTCCAACCTCTTGAAGTCTTTCAAGAATGTGAAAGAACATGTGGTCAGTCCAATCTTTACAACAACTTGAAGAAGATAGTGAAGATATTTTGGGGCTCTTTCCTCCTTACATAGTATAGAGCTCAATCCTTTCCTAACTAATGAGGGATTTTTGGGTTTTGGGTTTTTTACCTAACAAATATTAGTGAATTTTTATAATTAGTCTTAGCTACACTTATGCAAACAGAAAGAATCAAACACACAAAATCAAGACAATAACATAGTCAAGAATTCCCAAAATAAAGAGTATTAGAATCTTGCCACAGACACTATACTCACAGAATTTTTTCCAGACCATTTTGCATTGAATTGCTAAACATTCCTAAAATATATTTTGTGATCCCCAATGATATAACTGTGCAATATTAGCCTAATTTTCTTGAGCCTAGTCTTGATTTTCGAGCAAGAGTATCTGATGAAAATCAGAATGCTAATGAGCATTATTACCACATAGACCTACAGCTTCTATAATAATGTATAAAAAGATTTTTTTTGTAGTGAATCCCTGAGCAGTCATGGCTAAAGAACTCCAGCATGTCCTTTCCCTGACAAATATTATTAGTGCTAAGTTAAAAGTTTGCCTGCTGTCACTGTGACCTTAGCTGACCCCTTAATTTCTTGAGTTCAAGTCCAATTAACCTTTGGGAAGAAGCACAACTGCTCTAACCAGACAAGTCAATAGAATCCAATAGTAATCATTTCATTTTCTGGTTTGTCAAAGGGCAGTGGTCCCACCTCAACCGTTTCACACAAAGGTGGTAATTTATCAATGTTTAGAATGATCTGTACTGGACCATACCCAGCCCTCTCTCAAGTGCACTAATCAATTAAACAGGCTGTATCTCAGTCATGCCACCCTGTGTGCTGCCACAGAAGAAGGCGCCAGTTGAAAAATTACTCTCCTCTTGTGATATTTGCTGGTTTAGTTTCAGCAATGAAAATATTGATATACACATCAAGCTCTTGTTGCCACAAGAGGCTTGAACTAGATCTATGAGAGCATGGTGGGAAAACCTGTCTGGTGTGAAAAACTATTTCTCAGCATTGTCTGTCTTCCATCAGCTGCTTGTATATGTGTGGCTGCTGTTGAGTTTATTCAGAGTTAGCCATAGCATAACGGGGGAAAAGAGTCCCAGGAGAGTAGGAGGAAAGCAGGATTAATTAAAGTTGGCTTCAAGATTAAAAATAGGAAAGAGGAAAAGAAAGGCATGACAATGTTCTATTACTTTCTGTCTTTCAACTCTGACAGAGTTGGGAGAGCAGCCCCAACTCTCACACAAAAACACTGTCACCAGTGTTTGGCTCGTGTGCATGGGAGAGACACAGTGACAACCACACCAATGGCAAAGCCGGAGTGATACTACAACAGCTGTCTGTGCAGGACCACCTGAGTATTTAAGGCAAATGTGTGAAGAAAAGCTGGATTGTATGGCAGTCGTTTGTCAATAAAGGGGAAGGGCAGAGGGAAATTTCTGGTGGGGTCTGGTCGAAAGGTTTGGCCTTGAGCCAAACATCATAGTGCTTATCTTCTCCAAGGTGATGATCAAGTTTTGTTGTCTTTTTGGGAAACAAGAGGTAAATAGGAGTTGTCCCAAGATTTAGGAACACGGAAATTACATTCTTCTTCCCAGAGCAAGCAAAGATGAGAAAAATTTTGGATGAAAATGCAGAGCACTAACCTAGATGCTAAATCATCGAACCTCAGATTTGATGTCATGGTTAAGAGAGAACTCCTACATACGTTCAGCATTGGCCAAAATGACTGAAACAGATTTCTGGGAAAAAGTCTTTGTGATAGTGGAACCAAAGTGATGGGATCAAGGAACATACTGAATTTTTCATTTGTTTTTTCCAAGTTCCTCGTAAGTCCATTCACCTTTCTTGAACAGAGTTGAACAAAGAAAGGGCAAGTCTGGAACTTAGAGGGATGGAGCTTTTGCAGTAAGTGAGCAAAAAATGAACAATCTAACCAGGTGTATGCTTAAATAATAAATTTGATTTTCAATTAATTATTTTCTGTTTATCTAAATTAAATATAATGTTTTTAATACTTCTAAGTATTTTTTCATTGACTTATGAATTCATTAATTTATAGCAGTATCTGACAGTTATAAGATAAAGACTCTAAATTCTTCATTCGTTAAGAGCACTAGCAACATTTTTATTACCAAATCTAAGTTTGCAATCATAACAAATCTTCAAAACACAATTGAAGCTATTTTTAATTTAGCTCTCGATTATTGTCATACAGAATATACAAAGATGGTAAAAGGAAAAAAAAAACAACCCTTAAATTAGTTTTGCAGTTTCCTACTGTCCTATATTAAAGGCAACCTAATAGAATTTATAGGAGTAGAACCCTTTTAGGCAGCACTCTTTGTATTTTTTATTAAGTCCATACTTGCAGAATCTACTTAATGTCAATTTTATACAATGGTTACACTGCACAGACTATTTTATTTTAAACCTGCAGGACACAATGATAAATTGATAATTGACCCCAAGGCCATAGCAAATAAAGAAGCCCTGTTTTTCATTAGTACAGTATTACATTGTTGTTAGGGGAAAGAAGAGCGATGCTAATTGAGTACTGAGGAGTTGCACAATTAAGAAATCACCCATGGTTTTAATTTCACTTGTTTAAGGCTGCAAATTTCCTAATTGTGAGCAGTAAAATAAAATAAGATTAATGTGAGATACAATTATATAAAGCTACTACACCATCCAGAAGCAAGTTACAACCCTCTATATTTGACTACATGTTCACTAGTGGTATAGGCAACAAATATACTATACTTTTGGTTTTGTGTCTTTGCTCCTCTAAAGCTGTAGTATTTCTACAGGCTTCAGTTGTCCTAGGATCCAGAGAAAAAATACTCTGTTTTTTCTTAAAAATTGGGTGGTTATTTTAAAAAGAAACTCTAAGAGTCTCCTGTTGTAAAAGAGTTTATTCTGTATCAGGCTTTCTTACGCTTAGAAAGTGTAACAGAGCTGATAACATTTCTATCTGAACCAGGCTAATGCTGTGATGGAAAAACATGGATTCATTCAGGAGCTGGTTTTTGTTTATTATGTGTTAACTGACCTGCCACATTTGTACGTTTTCCCAAACATTCAAAATTTCAGTACCTTCTCTCATATGAAACTAGCTGACTGAGACTGCTCAGTTAAGGACTCTTTTAATTCAACTCCTGATTACACCCTTCCCTCTCCAGCATTTTTGAGTTCCTCTAGCTCATGGTCACACATTTGTGTTGGTGCAGTTTGTATTTTCCCCCAGCTCAGAGCTAGGCTATGTTTGTTCCTGAATTACACCTTTTTTCCCCAAAGGCAATGTGAGATCATGATCACAGCAGCACAATGTTCCTGCTTACTCTAGTAAAGACCCAGACCAGTTACAGTGAGAAGAAGGAGATGTGTTCTGACTACTCAAAAGGGCAACTGATTTAAGGAAGAATGTTTAATAATATAAAAACTAAGCAAATCAAAAATATACTGTAAAATTTAAGAGCCAGGCAGTAATATGTTCAGGTCACTCGAGCATTGATAACACCATCCCAAAGGAATAAAAAAGCTCAAATGTAATTAAATCTCTAGGTTCTGAAAAGCCAGTTAGTGTAACTTGTTTTGTCACATGTGGGTAAAGCAGAAAATAAGCATGTACACAAAGTACAAGAAGAGTTTTCTCAGGAGACTCATCTCAATCAACTAATATTAAATGCAAAATGCACAAGAAAAGGAGGTAGCTAAAATAAATAGTATCTAAAATAAATAAAATATATAAGAGTAGAAAATGCTTAGAAATTTTATTTTGATGACCTATTTAAAAAAGTGATTAAAAATACACATTAATTGTAAGTCAGGGGTAAATTTATTCAAGCTGAACAATTCACAGAAAGACATAAATCAGATCTGTTTTGAGTAAAATACAGCTTTACAAATTAATCTAGAGCAACCCTTATGTGGAAGATAATAAAATTTTACAATTTATTAAAGGTCCCTGCTTTGGTTAGTGATAATACCACAGTAGCCAATATTTTTGCTGTTTTATTCTCTAACATCTTCCTAATTAATGATTTTTTGTTCTCTCTTTCGTCTCTCAGCATACCTCCTAGATCTAAACTATGATACATTTGAAATTGGATTTTGACTATGAGTGTCTTTTCTTTCAGTGCTGTACTAAAATTAGCTTTTTTGGAATGGTAAATATTATTATAATAATAAGAGAAGTGGTATTTTTATTGAGTGGAATATTCTCCTTTAAAAGCAGCTGTTAGGGAATGGCATAATAAGCTGTGTTATGGTGCTTTGGAGATGATGCATTACCCCCATGACTGGTTCCAAGGGTGTTCAGCAGAGTCCTCAGCTGTCTGTCACAGACCTTGGGACATTGGGAACATGCAGCCCACCCATCTGGCCTGTCAAGGTCCTTCACTGAGGAAGCCCTGGGAACCAAGAAAAGAATAGAGCCACAATCCAGGCACCAACCAGAACACTCTTACTTACACCTGTGCAGAAAATACTTGGCATACAGGATGTGCAAGTCTGTGATTGTGAAGGAGTAATTCATACAAGTACAATAATGGTAAATGAAAACAGTTTGTATTTCAAAGCAACCCTTCCTCTCTGACCAGCATTACTTCACTTTCACAGAGCTTAATTCTGAGCTAAACAGAGGTAAGGTGGTGGGTGTTGTTCCAGCTGTTACACCTGTGAGAAACAAGACACACAGATGAATGGCATCAATATATCCATGTCAAGAGGGCTAGTCTCATCTCATCACCACTCCACATCTAGATCATGAAGTGAAGGGAAAAGAGGATGAACCCATTTGTGATGCTCTTAAGAGATGATTCATGAGGATGATGGGCAGCTATGCACCACTATTCTTTGAATCATATTTAAACTGTATTATTAATATTGGAAATATCTGACATGTTTGCTCTAGTCTCAAATTTAAGACGAAAGTCATCTGTAGATGCATAAGGAATGGAAATAAGACTCTTATCTAGCACATTATGCTTAAAAGTAGCAATTTCCTTTTTTTCTTTTTGTTCTAACATACATTTTAATGTAATTTCAACATATATTCTAGGTGAATAACAAGTACAGAAACCTTATTAGGTTCATGGGAGTGCCATACCATATATTTCCGTGGATAAAGTATATTTTCTGTCTTGCAATATTGTTTTGCATAAATTTCACTTTGTGCTTCCTGTTCATAAGGCAATATGACACCACAGCTATAGAGGACTTGCCTCCAAAAGCAATTCAATGCTCTGTTAACAAACTTCCAAAATGCTTCGAGGATGCTAATGGAACAAAAAACGCACACTAGTAAATACGTATTAAGAGTATAGCTTTAAGCAACGAACAAAATGTTCTTTGGAATCATTGTTTTTGTACAGTAATTGAAATGAATTGTCAAAGTCTTGCAATATTTGTGGCACAGATTTTGGAATGCTTTATTTTACTAGTGGGCTGTTCAAAAAGAAAAGTTTGCATAATGGTGCATTGAGTTCTAGGATCAGAATGCAGACCATTCAATCCAAGAAGAGCATGACAACAACAAGCAATTCAATTACACTTGTAGATTTTACCAAATAGGTCTCTTTAGTAGACCTACACCTACGCTAAGCAGGAAAATACCCCCTGAAAGCGTTCTGTCCTTGTCTTTGGCTAATCTGTTGTCTCTGTAATAAGTGTGAAATCTCTAAATATATGCACATTTACTACAAGCAAACAAGCTGTCCAGAATCTAATTAGACAAAAATCTGCCCATCTGTTCTGCATTATCATGGGGTTTGCTCACATGTATGTTGTCTCATTACTAAAAGGCGGAAAGGCAAATTGAATTGAGCTGGACTTCCTCTTAAAGTGGGATCAGGACACGAAGCCAGACCCTTGCTGTGAGCAAACAAAGCACCACTGGGAGAAAGTGGGATGAGAGAAGTTTCTTTTTTCTACAGCCACATGTCCAGTGCTTACCATGAGGCCTAAGGGGTGCTAATACCATTGTTTGGCACAATAGGGCACGCACTACAACCATATAACCCTTGTTTTCGATGCAAATTGTTTGCTTTTTTTTTGTCATCCCCTGTGTCCCATGTATATTACTATCTGCCTGCCATGGTATGCTGCATTTCAGGCAGAAAGCTTGTTTAATATAAGCTGGAAAGTTTTATTAAAGCTAAACTTCCTTATAAAAACAATTAGAATAATGTCTAACTTTTTCTAAAATTATGTTTTAATAACTTAATCAAGGTTTTAAAAATGTTACTCAAGGCCACAGGCTACTGAGACTAATTAGTATGGAAATAGGAAATTTTATATGAACATGCCTATTTGCATATTTTCTAATCACTTATGTGATTAATACTTAGCACTTACAAGCATTTGTGTACATCTCCCATAAGAGCACTTTGCACAGCTGTAAACTCTATTGTTTCTGAGAGTAAAAATATCTGGGTGGACTGTTGCTTAAACAGACATGGAGAAGATTTATTTGTGGTTGTGAATGCTATAAATGAACAAATACTTTGAAAATTAGTAGTTTTTCAGGATTAAGGAGGATCAGTGAAGATATGCATTCAAAAGTTGGAGCATGTAAGGAAAAAATGGAATATATTTCAATCTGTTCCACTGTTCTTATTACTGGAACACTTGAACGCATAACAAACTTTAATTTATTAATCCTACTTAATGACAGCTCCTTGAAAAGTCCTAGGACTTTTGAGCTGGGGCATCCCCTGGAGGAGAATGAGCCCACTGTTCCTTCTGCTGCAGGGGACTGGATGTCTCACTCTCTGGACTCCAGCTAACCTGCTCTCCTCTGGTGCTATTTCTAACTGATCAGATTGACAGAACAACATAAATGAAGAGCAGATCTGCTTAGGATACTACAAAGACTGTTAGCATAGTGATAGCTTTTTTACTATTTTTACTATAGTGATAGGCAGATAAACCCGAGTATAGGAAAGGGTATGGAACTTACACCATGTTTCTCTGTGCTCTGAGCAGAAGGGATTTGTACGAGAGAATCAAGCTGGATCCTCCTGTGCAGCACTCCAGTTTCCTGGCATACCTTGTTATATCACCTTCTCCATCCTGATGGCATACCAGCCAAGGCAGGACATTTTTCATCCAATAACAGCTTTGTGTAGAGTGGAAAAAGGGGCTTGGGAATAGGAACCAGTAACAAAGTTTATTTAGGATAGCAAGAAGTTATATGTTTTCACCTAAGCTAAGAAGAGCTAGAGGCACATGAGTGAATTAAACAGATTTGACAGAAAATGAAAGCTATTTTACAGTGCATATAAGGAAAGTTGTCACATTTAATTTCCAATATTGTCACATTTCATTTCCAATATTAGCATTTTGTTATAAAAAATGTAGAATGCCCAAAAACTTCAGAATATATCACAAAATTATCTCTCCATAGAGAACAGAGTCTCTTCTGAAAGGTAGAAATGAAGGATGGCATGTGCTATGGAAAGGAGGAGCAAGAAGAGTAGAGGAGTAAATTGATGTATACAGATAGGGAACTGGAGACATTAAAGTAAAAAAGAAACTTAAAGAGAGAGAAAAAATTTCTTTAAGGAAAAAATCCAGTTTTAAATATCTTTTATGATGCATTTTACCACATATATTATGGAAAAATACAAAACAGTTTTCAAGATTTTCTTGTGGATTTATTTGTGCATACCCACATTTCTGCTGGACTGAGAGCAGCTCTAACATCTGCCAAGGAACAAAAACTACAAAACCCTAAGATGACCAACAGAAATAGGTGCTCTCATAGCTTTTTTTTCAATTTTTTTTTTTTTAATTCTCATTAAACATTTCCTTCTTTCTTCTCTTACTGCAAATATATGTAACACAATTTGGCTGCTGTGATGTATATATAGGATTAAAATATTCCTCACAGTACTGGTATTCATCTTATATGCATACTTTATGGCCATTATTTACTCATGATTGCTTTTCACAATTTTAATATGATCCCCTTTTGATTCTTTCAGCTAACCAGACTACAACATGTAAAAAGGTGCCACAAAATCCTGAGCTATATATTCACTGTTTTTCTGCTGACATAACACTGAAGCTAACTTCAGGTTTTTGTCATCTCTATATAATGTATTCCTCATACATGTGCTGTGTAAATAATTAAAAAAATATTTTATTATTCAGCACCTTATTATTTTGTCTTTATTTACAGAGGTGGAACTCAAGGCAAGTTTACAGGTTCCACATAAATACTCATTTTCTAAAAGAAAACAAAATATATTTTGCCTTTAGACAATCTGCATTGATATATTGAAATAGCAGGGAAGGGGAAAAAAGGCTCATAATGCTTCATTAGTTAATTGCGCAGAGCACAGCTCTTTAGGGGTAAACAAGTGAAGGACATTTGCTGAATGGTCTATGCCCATCATGCATATTATGGCCTAATGGTGCTAGTAATGGTAGGAGGCTCCTGGAGAGTCATCTGTCAAATTAGCACACTGAATTATTTATTGCCTCAGAGTAAAATCGAGGAAGGGAGCAGCTGAGATCCATTTGTAAGAAAATACAAGATAAAGAAACAACCCCTCCCCAAAATTGTAGTACAACTGCTTTGCATGTTCAGTTATGTCACCAGTATTTGTAAACATCAACAATATTTAAATAGTACATAGGTGTAAAGATATTGAGATGTGCATGGAAGGTCTAATAAGCAATTAATACTATATGTATATGCATTATCTTTATGTATTTATATGTATAGGTGATTTGCATAATGCTAATGATAATGATTTATGTTAATAAATTTTTAAGTGTGATTACACTTGTTTATACTATATTTTGTATATTAAACTTGGAATGTAAAAATACATATGTAAAATACCTACAGTATATAATTCATGTTATATATTTTTAATTCGAAGTTATAAATTTAAAGGGTATAAATGTGTTAAATACTGTGCTTCAGATGGAAGTACACTATTTTCCCTCTGCAAATGTCTGAATGTATGTTCTTAACATATACATCATATTAAAGCTATTTCATAAAAACATGAAATAATTTTTGCAAGCACTGAAGTATATATATCTTACTGCATCTGGAGATTATGAAGATATGCATGATTTTTTCAAGTTAAAAAGAGTTGCTGCTGGAGTTCCTTACTGGCCACAACTTGGAATTAATCTTTATTTCTCAATATATCCTTTTCATTCCCTTTGGTTTTTATCCACTGTAAGTTATCAAAGTCATGGTAACTTTCCAACACTCCTGATGATGAATGTGTACCCTGAGTAGCTCTTCACCCCCTGGTGCTTTTAATGACACCCAAGTGTCTTGTATCTTAATTACCAGTCAGGCTGTACCTCTGCTTTCCTCAAAGTTGTTTAAGTGAGATTTTTGTGATGTCTGACACTGTAGAAAGATATGTGCTATGAGTTATCACTAACCTGTTGAAGGTACTTGAGACTGCATATTAACTTAATGACTTCACACAGTACACTTCTGTAAGGCACTGAACAGTACTGTGAACCATTTCATCATGGATTTCAGTGGTACTGACCACAAGAATACAGGTAAACATGTTCATACAGCTCTGCTGCCTTCAAAAAAACCCCAAAACTGATCCCGTAAGAGAATAATTACAGATCATTTACTTCTAAAACGTGACAACTGCATTTTAGTATTTCAGACATTGGCTTTTTTAGAAGAGGATATTTCCCTCCAAGTACATAGATTTATTTACTTAGTCTTAGTTGATAGATTTATTCTCTATTCTTACAAATTTGTTGTGTTGCTACCTAAATTTACTTTCCCAAGATGATATAGAGCTGAAAGCGGGATTTTGAAATCTTTCTTATGAGGGTGCTTATTATTAAATATTCTTGAAGATTTTATAATTACTGCTTAGCTGATAAAACTTTGAATGTTTCTGTAGTTTGTTTTTCAAATTAAAATATATATTCTGGGGAAAAACAGGATCTTCCACAAAATAACACTTTGTAACTTTTTTCTGTATTATAGCGACAGTTCTGCAAACAACTTACAGATATTGCACATTAGCTAGCAATGACTACACAGAGAATTTACTACTTCAGACAAAGGTGTTTTATGCTTAACTACCTCTAGAAAGCAATGCAACCAAACATTCAGATACTTGTTTGTGTGATTTCTTTTTCATTTTGATTTCAACATTAAGTTCAAAGGCTCAGTATTCTAAACATAGTTCCTGTGACACCAATATTTTGAAACTTCCATCCACACTTCAGATATGAGAATACTAAAGACAGAAACCTTGGATATGGAGGAAAAGAGCCTCATTTCTCTTCAGCATGGTAAAAGACATGCTGATAACCAGTACTCATACCTCCTGGCATGAGTCCCATGTGAAGAGATTTAGTTAAAGGAAGCACTTGGGTTGATAGATGTCTGGAATTCAAAATTGGTATTAATATTGATGATCAAACTTATTGTGATACTTTAAAGAAAATACCTGTGTTCCTGAAAATATTTTTACTTCATTTTCTCACTGCTTTCATTCCTCTCTTTCCCTTTTCTTACTCACAAATTTGTTCATACACACACCCACACACCTACACACAATTTTCAAGGTTGCAATTTTTTATCCATATATGTCCTGAAATAAAAATCACTAAAATAGCATTTCAAAAATGAGTTTATAGTTGCTGAAAACATATTCTATGAACTAAAATTCTAGCACTTCTAAAAATCCTGCCACTTAGATGTAGGCTTGCAGTATTTTGTTAATTGCATATGATTTGTATTAGAAGTAAAATTAGCAACCATGACTGGACAAAGAGAAGAAAAAAACTACTCATCTGTATAACACCACGTAATTGTTCTTCAGTATTTCATGTCTAGAGGGCTTGAGTGCTTGATGATTATTCATTTGAATATATTTTGTCTAGAAATGTGGCCTTAGAATAAAATCTGAATTTCTTAAGGCCAAAGATTTTTACCTGTCAATCTTACATTTCATTGTAAGTTTTCCTCTCGCAGAGTGAATAAAATTATACTACTTCTCCATGTTCACTGCCTAGTAGAGAGAAGAAAGCACAGAAGTAATAAATACTTGAATTACCTTCAGGTGCGTATGACAACTAGACCACAACCTAAGTGCCAGTAAATAGGTAATATTTAGATGTTCAAGTCCACCTCTGTTGAAAGAAAGGGACTTACCCTCTGAAACTAGGCCAACAAGTAGCATATAACTGCTACTTATTTTCCAGTAAAATAGGAAAGATTTTTCAATGGCAGAACCCCAGTGAAGCACCTGACAAAGCAAAGGAAAGTTAGTTCTACTTTGATTAGCATCTTGTAAGCTGTTGATCTAGGTATAAGGTAAATGTACTTTGAAGAATGGTTTACATGTGTTTGCAACAAACAACCAGTGCTTGTAAACAGCTGGCATCTGCTCAGGATCACACAGGAGCAGAGCCCACTTGATTTGCATTTAAAACTATTATTCCAGGGACAAAAAGCCAAATGAAAACTGAAGAGTGTTAATTCAGAACCACAATAAAAATCCTTTGGAAAAGAACAACTAAGGCCCTATCTTGTGTAAAAAAATTATATGTGAACCATAGGCACAAGGGAAAGCCTGTGTGTATTTTTAATTATCAGCTGAAGCTTGGTTTGGAAAGCAAAATATTTAATAATAACCACTTTTCAGAGTCTTAGTTTGTTGCCAGAAGGCTTAGATTCTGTCAGCCTTTTTCCTGATGAATTTTATTTTGCTTCCAGAGGACCTGCTGGAATTAATCCAGCTGTGTAAAGGCAATTACTTTGCATACAAGCCCAGATAAATGAGTTGCCGTAGAGTAGATATGGGTATTGGGGAAGCCATATTCTGATGACTTATAATACAGGGACTATTCTGTGATGGATCATATGGTATCACAAGTTTGATCTACATTAAGCAATGATACATAACCAGGCCAAAGTTTATAACAGTGTGAAGTTTTTGTATTGGACTTGTCCTGGCTCCAGGAAGTCTGGATAAACAGAAAGACAGTGCAGCATATATGAGTGTAGCAGACAGGTGCTTTGCATCCTGAGGCTACAGTTCTTCAATGAAGGTGCAGTTGGCTTTAAACTGTTACCAAGTTACAGTTGCAGCAAATACACATAATTGATCCAGTTTTCTTAACTATGAATCTGCACCCAAACTTCAGTTCTCCAGCTGCATGCACTGCACATCCACACTTGTACTGTAGTCGAAGGTTGGGTCTGTTTCACCTAAACATGGATATGACTGAAATAGTGGTTTAAGGCTGAGCTAATTCCCTTTAGGATTAGGGATGTAGTACTAACCTCTTTTCTCCCATTCTTCACTGGGTGATCAGATTCTTCTGCATTGTACTGCACTATGCCATCATGTCTTTGCAGTTCTATGCAAAAATTAATGCAGTCTAAGAACAATATTTTTGATTTTTTTGCCAGTTCTCAATGATTATTTAGAGGAAGATGATTTGATATAAAAAAAACACTTTGAAATTTCCCAGCAAGGAGGAATGATGAGAGCCTGAACAGGCACCACCAAGCGCTTGTAACTGAAGTTAGCATTTGCAGAAATTTGCACAGTCTAACTGTCCAATGACAGGACGAGATTTTGGAGAGTGTCTGCTCTAAAATGAGGGACTGAATTGTTCTTTCTACTACAGTTCCAGCAAATTTCCACAGAGATCCCTATGGTTCATGGTACAATTGCAGCAAAGTCAAGGCATTCTTTCACTTATCTTCAGTCCTCTTTTTTGTTTAAACTTAGAAGGATCCCACAGAAGCTGATCACTGCCACATCTCTGGAAGCACACACCATGAAGGTATTTTGTGTAACTGCTTCATGGGACAGAGGGCCACAAGGGCTATGTTAAAAGACCAGATGGAGTAAACTGGAATTTGGGCGAGCAAGAGGTCTGAATGCTTTTAAAGACAAGGATCACACCTGCACAGGAAGCCCTGTCCCTCTATCATCCAGCAATAGGATAAGGCTTGATGGTTGGCATTTTTGGGGTCAGCATAAATGACTGTTGCTGCTCTTCCATGTTCAGCTCCCCTCTACAGGCAATTTCCTACGATCTTTAAGGGACCTTAAAACACTAATTCACGACACAGTGAGAATTGCTCAAAGACCTCTGCCTGGCCATTAACCACCACAGTTTACAGTCCTTAGTAGCCTGCGAGGGCCAAGGTCCACCTCTATGCCTTGTGATGCTTGACAGTGCCCTATAAGTGACACAACACTTTGGCAGCAAGAGATATGTCAGGAGAGGAGGCTGAACTGTCAGATAGGAACATCTTCTACTGCACAGGGTAGAGATTAAAATGTGGGTGCCCCAGAGGAGATTTGACAACAGCATATAAAATGTAAAAACAGCCATGCCAGTTTGGATTTACTGGGACCTTGTAATATCCTGTTTACAATATGCCAGAGGGTTAGGGAATGTACCCAGTCTGGACAAGCTGCATAAAGCATGGAGTAGAAAGGCTGTAAAGTCATAGATGCAGCTCAGCTGAATACAACAATCTTGCTTTGAAAGGTAGAAGTATTTGTATCTGCCACGATTATATTTTACATCATGTATATATATATATACACACACACATATATATAGACACACACACGATGAAAAGTATATTTTATATATATAATTATATATACATACATTTATATATATATAAATTATAAAGATAATATAGTATATATAATTAGATAAAATACAAAATTATGAAGCAAAATCATTAAACTGATTAATTAGACACATTCTTTTCCTCTGTCTCTCTGTGTCTCTTACCCTCTCTTTCCATCTATTTTTCTAAAAAAGTAATATCTTTATATCCACTTGGAAACTTGGAGGGAAAAAA
>VXBN01003489.1:0-33047 GCA_013397395.1 Sinosuthora webbiana | reverse complement strand
AAGATAGTAATTTGAGCCTTTGTTTTAAATTTCATGAAATTACAAGAACTAAATTATGAAGGAGGTCTATCTGTAGTAATTGTGGAAGACAGAATTCCATTTTCTTTGAATATCAGCAAGAATAAAATTATGTGTTCCAACATAAAAATATTTATTGTATAGAAATACAATGTATATTGTATATTCTATATTCTATACATTTTTATATATATTACATTAAAAAATATAACTAGATTTTTCTCATAAATCTACTTGTTTACATTCCCAAAGTGTTCTTGGGCAAACAAACAGGAACACTGGATAATAAATATAATCTTTGTCCAATTTATTTTGTGTGACTCTTAGTGATTCTGCATTGTTAGTCTGGAATATTTCCTTCTACTTCAAAAAGATTTCAATTACATATTTTGTTTCCCGAGGCTGCAAAAAGTTACCATTTAGAAATAACCTTAATTTACCAAACACAGTGTAGTTAGTAAAATGTAGTTTTGTTACATGGAAACTCATGTAATTTGAAATAATTACCTTGTTGAGCATGCGTACAACACTATAGATATTTAACAGGTCTATTGTAAGTGTATAAAAAAAAAGACTCAAACCATGTATTAGAAAATCCTTTGATGCACTGAAATCTTTAGGCTACAGCTACTTCACAAAGATATCTTACAGAGTTACAGTTTCCAGTTTAATTCTACTCACACACACAGTTTATTCAGGACTCTCATAATTTACAATCTGCCTCTTAAACAACATAGTAATTGAAATCTTCCCTTTAATTTATATGTTCCTACAAGTACACTAGCACGGTAAATGTTTTATATCCAAACTCATATTACACTGTTGAACATTTTTATTTTTTGTGATGAGAAGATACAAAGATGCCTTTGATTTTTTTCTCCCATGAAAGGCCACCAAGATTATCTGTATTGAGGTTTGGAGCATTTGCTGCTGTCTTTGCTATATACCTAACACTGTTTGTATTATTTGACCTTTAAGTCTCTAGTCTAAAGCAATACAATGAAGGCTTCTTGTCTTATTGATTTGGTAAGGCCTATTTTCACACAAATAAAATGGAACCCAGTTTAATAAAATCCACTTATAGCCAATGTCTGTAAATGAACCTGAGTCTTGACAATTTTGGAAGAGGTCAACCTAGAGTAAGCAGTTCACATCTGTGGTAAATCAATTTCCAGGAACAGAATGCTGGACACTAAAGAAATCAGGAGGGGTTTTTTTAAGAGACTGACTTGAGTCCTCCTTAACCAAGTAATAACATCTGAATTAGGCAGTGAAATTTTTCACAACATTTCAATTAAAACTTGGCATCCACATAAGTAATACATTGCATTGTTGCAACTGATTTATTTCAGGAGGCATATATGGAACTGTAGGTTCAGGTAGTCTTTCAGCTCCCATGTGAACATGAAGGATACACACCACAAGTATTTCTGGTGGTGTTTGAGGTCTAATAAGAGGCTCATTACTATTCTTTCTCAATAAGGAAATTGCTGGTTGCCTAATGATGCTGGTAATCATTCAGTTTATGTTTTTCATTTCTAAGTACATGTACCTTAATATTAATGGAGCTCTGCTTACGCATGTTGTACTTCTTGATGAATGAAAACTGCATAATATAACAAGTAACTCTTCTGTTTTCTAGAATATTAAATCTGAGAAGGAATGGAGTTAGGCTATGTCCTGTTTTACAGTACCTCCCCAAACAGCAAAGAAAGAACCTTCCCGATGAGCCATGTGATTTGTATTTTGAGGTATCCAGAAATGTTATTTTCTGTTTTACAAAGCCGTTTATTACAGTGTTTCTTCACAGATTACGCAGTGCGTGGGGACAACCCAGCTTTCACAAGTCTGCAGGTCTGCAGCGTTGGAGCAGGAGAGCTCCTTTAAACACCTGAGCCTGACTTACTACGCTGCTCTTCCACCCCCTGTGGCTCAGAAAGGAGCGCAGTTTCGCACACTTTCTGCTGGCCATCCCCAGTCATTACAGAAAGGGCTTGGCTGTCGATAGGAGTCGAAGAATTTGAGAGTGATAAATACTGCAATTTTCTCTCAGACAGTGACAGAATGTATTAGCATATCTGCTAATGGGAAACGATTCTTGTCAGCCTCTTGGAAGAAAGGACCCAGAGGGAGAGCCTGCAACTGACCTCTATGCTCTGAAACCTGTGCCCAGCCAGGATTTTGGAACATTAGCTGACTCCTTTAGGATGCTTGCTTACAATGCAGACTTTTCTTCTGACAATCCTACAAATCAAGCCTGGTTTTAGGTCGTAAGAATTTTAGAGATAGATATTCTCTGGCAGATTTTCTTCAACAGTTTTTCCTATTTGAAATTTCTTTTCTTCAACACGCCTTTTAAAAACTGCTCTTCAAATGCATCCAACTGTTCCTTCAGTGAAAAAGACACACACACACTTGCACACACACACACACACACAACTTCCAGTGCTATTGAAATAAACTCACTAGGAACAATTTTCTGCAGTTTCTATTGTTATACTAATAGCCATATTCAGGCTCCACATACCAGATCCTCCCTCCCTCCCACAGGCTATGTTCTGCCAGGTGCTCGCAGGCAGAGCTGCCATGAACAATGGAAAGTTCATCTCACTGAAACTTTGGCTATGCTATAAATCAAGTGTCTGAAATACATGCTGCTTTTAACACTTTGAAATGGCAGCAGCTGACATACCAGAGGTGTGCATCAAGTAGCATTATGGGAAACCAATGTGTAGGCAAAAGAAATAATTTCAGTTTTAGGTTTGTGAATAAATTAGCTTTTAATGGGCTGAATTTGCTCCATAGATTTAGTGCTGTTATAACGAGTTGTAAAGAGACCATGCAAAAGCCTGTCACTGAAATCTCATGACTTCTATTTTGCCACTCTGACCAGAAAAGCAGGCAAGTTACATTTTCTCATGAACAGCTATGCTTCATCTTTCATAGAATCATAGAATCCTTAAATACAGAAAAGATACTTAGGATCATCAAGTCCAGCTGTCAGCTATCCTTGTTTGTGATCAGGCTACCTTATTATTCAAAACACTCATCATTTCAAATGTGTTGATATTTCATGACTGGTACTTTATCATATCATTCCTTTCAATATATATAAATAGTCCTTTATAACTTGATGTGGAATTTTCTTGAGAATTTCCAGTAAGTGGCCATATCTTCCCAGCTTGATTTAATTCCCTGTGCTGTTGTCAATCACTTCCTGAGATTTTTTTGTTTCAGGCTTTTTATTCGGCATATCGTTTATCAGAATATGGGACCTCACCTGCCCATTTAAGTAACTGGACCAATTCCTGTTTAAGCTAGAATTTCATGCAGGAAGATTTTGTGTCTTGCATATTCAGTGGCTCAAATGAGATTACTGGACAGAACCATTTGATTTTATAATCTTTGCACTTCAGGTAACACTGAATCAAGTCTAGAGTTACCAGTGTCTTTGCAGAGTCAGTACACACAGGAACATAAGAATGTGGCAAGAAGATTAACAAGGATCCCACACCACAAGACAGTCCAGGCACTGAGATACCCTCTTTACCCCACATACTGCAGACCATGACAGAAGTCATCTGCTGACAGAGGTGTAGGTGGGATACAGACCTCTGGCACATTGATATTTCTGAACTGAGTTGTATAGCTCTGAGGAAGTGTGAATAGTGTAGTTGTGACACATAGGAAAACCTGGGGTAAGAGCAGTTGTATCCTTCATGAGAGAGGGCTGCTTATTCTGTGGACAACACACCCTTTGATAATCCTTGCAGAGTAGCTGCTGGAACTTCTTTTTTGCCTCTGGTAATAAACTGGAAATATTTAGGCACTGCTTTCTTCCACCAGAGTTCAGCAATAATCTAGTTAGATGAATTCTATTAGTTAGTGAATATTTATGTTCGAATAAATGCATCTTCTAAAATATAAAGACAGACTGAGAAGGAAAGAAAGAATAGAAAGAGACAAGAATGACACCTCAGTGGTGGACTAGACTCACTTCCTTGGCGCATATGGTTAGCTTTCATTCTCTGCTCTTCCACTTCAAAGCAGTAGGCAGGCATTCACCACAGTATCCAGGGAAAACAGGGAGGGAGTCACTCAGATTGGATAGCTATACAAGTTAATACAGAGTAATGAAATTATCCTGCTCTGAAAGTCCTGCCAAAAAAAGTCTAAAGTGATTATTTTAGCTTCCTTTAGTATTTTGTTCCAACCTAGTCATGTAATAGTAATTTTTACCTCATCTTCTATCAACTTTACAGAATACATTTTTTTCTTCGCTTAGCAAGGACTGAGCTTTTTTTATTCTATATTAAAGAAATAATAAATCAAATTTGCACATGAAACAGTACAAGTTTTCAGGTTCTGCTTCATGAAATCACCCTAGAGAGGTCCTGTTTCTAGAGGAGATATTTCAGGCAGTGTGTATAGGCACTAGTATACTATTATTAAGACAAAAGCTTGCAGGATCTTGCTGCACGGCAGAAGCTCAGTTTTCTTTTGCTCTGTCTTGCTTTATTAGATTCTATTATTTATAACGTGATTCACACTTGAGTCTGAACCTGTGCAGACTAAAAAGTGTGTTATTGCGTACAATTATTATTGTCCATATTGTGTTCTGACTGTGAGCATTCCACATGGGGAAGTAAGGGGTAAAAAATCCACTTCATTATCCTTAAATACAGAACATAAAAGCCAGCCTTCATCTGCTGAGTGGAAGATCTGCTTTCTTACCTGCTCTCTTGGGTTTGCACATCCATTAAGTAGTCATTGGATAAAATACAGAAGCAGTCCTGCGAGCAGGGCTGTGGTCCGTTACCTCACAAATGAGTGCCCTATTCATAGGGCTAGAGAATCACACTCTTCTGAGATCTTTCTGGCTGAATAAATCTTGAATTCCTTCTGCACTGTGGCAGATCTTAAGCAGAAAGGGTATGTCTGCCCAGGCAGCTTGTATTCTGATCCCTTTAGTAGAAATGTGAAGCACAAGCATGGGAGTGAGATTGAATCTGCGTGTCTAGATGGTTCTGAGGGGATGGGGGGTCGGAGGGGGGTGGAGGTGGAGAGGAGAGTCTTTCTTTTTTGTTCTTTCTGAAATAATAACTTGATCCACTGAGCTGCAAAAACAGCTTTTGCTTTGGTTGTTCTTTAGATCAAAATGTCTGACACAACAATACTTTAAAAAGATGCAAATCCTGTTAGGGAGTGTCAGGCTCACTCTCTAAAGGTGCACACAACTGGAGCCTCTCTGAGGGAAAGCTGGGTGACTGGGAAACTTCTCAGTCACAGAGTAGTTTATGAGATTCAGACACCTCCAGAGACAGCAACTCAGAATAGAGCCATAGTTTACTACTTTAGTGTCTAGCTCCTTTAAATCCTTTAAATCTTGCTTCCTTTAAATCCTTTACTAGATACGGCCCTAATGCAGTGCTCACTTCCTTAAAGACAATTATGATTTTGTAGCAGAAGTATAGCAAATTAGCAGACACTTAAAGCAATATTCCTGCCAGATGAAAATAGATAGCTGGAACAATCACTTATTAAATGCAAAACCTGATTTTAATTTTCATCTATAGCCTACTGTAGAAATACAATGACCAAGATTAAATTAACCATATTCTGCTGTGACTTAAATATATCAAAAAATTTAAATGAAAAATGTGGTTGAAAGTGATGAGGTCTCTGGTTTAAATTATGCGATATTTGCATTCTTATCTACATGTTAGAAAAATCTGCCTGTTGCATAAATATACTCAGAAGCAATAGAATAAAATAGATGAATGACTTTGATTAATACCAGATATGGTATATCCTAGGAGTCTGAGTGAGAAAGTCTGTTGCTTAGTAGAGATGTCTCTGAGACAAAAATTGAAAACATTAGGAACAGAGTATTATCTGAAAAGTGAAAAAATTCTGGAGTACAATATGAATCAATATGAATTAGTTCTTACAATGATATGGTGAAAAAGCTAATATTGTCACAAACAGAGATTATGAATAAATTCTTAGGCATTATTTTTAAATAAATGGTTAGAGTAAATATAAAAAAAAAATTCAAAATTAAATATTTTGTGAAAAACATTTTCACTCTAATAGTAATTTACAACTTTATCACACATTTTTAATGCCATTTTACTGAGTAGTTAAGAAATCTTTCAGTAAAATCTTGCTCAGATTCCATTAGCACTTTTAGGAACTCTAAAAAAAATCTTGCAGTTTATTTGTGCACATGAAGGTACATTATCAAGAATTATATACTCTTGCACCTTGCTGAAATTGGCTTTTCTTTTAGAAGAGTGTGCAGGAAGGTGCAAGTCAAGTTGGGAGAAACCCTTGTTGGAACTTTAAATATTGCAGGACCTAAATGAGACAATTTTGTTTCTTAAGCCAAGGTTTCTCTTTAATTGGCCTACACTAAAAAGGTATTTTATCTGTCCAGGTTATATTTTTATAAACATTAATATTATTAGTATGCTAATTTTAAGACTCATCTTCTATATGTTTGCCCATTTCGCAGGCAGAATAGGTTTCCAGTCAAGCATAGTAGCAGTCACAGAGCTAAAATACTGAATGGATACATCTAATGTTCTAGGAAACTCACGTTTCTACATGAAAATTCATATTCTTTCACACAGTGTACTCACATCTTTGTGTTTGAAACCTGAAAGATGGGATGCCATCCAGAGGGACCTGGACAAGCTTGAGAAGAAGCCCTTGGGAATCTGATGAGATTTAACAAGGCCAAGTGCTGGTGCTGCACCTGGGTAGGGACAACCCCTGGTGTCAGCACAGGGTGGATGCAGCTCTGAGCAACCTGGTCTGTTGGAAGTTGTTCCTGTCCATGGCAGTGGGATTCCAACTAGACGATCTATATGGTCCCTTCCAATCCACATTATTCTATGATACTGTGGTATGATTCCAGACTGAGAAACTTCAGGAATGCTAGTGGGAGAGCCATTCTCCTCATAACAATACTGCTACTGAATGGATACTGCTGATGAAATTCAAGTAGGTCTTACTGAAGGGAAAATGATTCCATGATTGTAATTTCAAAAAATTCCTGAAAATTTTAGGTGATGAAAATATATGACTTCCGCATTTCACATTTAGCCATGTATGTAAAAGAGATTTATTTTCATCTTGTCTTATTCTTATGAAAAAAGGGCATTTTTTTTTGATACTATGAAAAACTGCCTAGATTTTTTGCTTAAGTGTTTGGTTGTGTCCCTCTTCTGGTACAGTAAAAACCAGCTTGTTATTTTCTTGTTATTTCAGTTTCTCTGATGCTTCCTTCCTGCTTTATGAGAAATTTCATGTTTTAGAAAAATCTAAAGGCAAATGTTTAAATCATAGGAAATATGCATTTAACTAAAATATCCCTTCCTACATTGATTCCAAGAATTTATGTGGAGGTGAAATGTAATGAAATAACAAAAACAGACGAGGCTATAAAACCTGAAATATTTGAATATCATAGCAATCCAAGATACATACTCATCCAAGTGAAATGGACTGTCTTTAACTTGTGATCCTTCAAGTAACTAATGAGATTGAAAACATAATAATCTATAATTAAATACAGCAAGAAGTGAATGAAGCAAGCACCATTTCTCTGCATATTTCAGACTGGATGGAAGTGCTGCTAGGAACATCTAGATGAGTTCTGGCCTACACTCAGTCAGTTATGTCATGAGCTGGACAGGATAAATCTGATCCATATTTGTTGTTCTTGCTTTGAGCACATTAACTGCGGGCATAATTAAGTTTGCAATAAATAGAAGACATCCCACCCAACCCATCCTAGAAATCAGACTGGGTTTTGGAAAAAAAAAAAAAAATTGCATATACCTTATTCTAAGCTTATTGCTTGCTATTGTCTTGCTGCAGTTACACATTTCTATATTCTAACAAAAGCCACAAAAAAGTCACTTTGGTTTTAGAATTCAATTTCCACCAAGAATAACAGAATGATTTATGTTAAGGATTGCCATGTCCTTCTGCCATACTGGGCCTAAAGGCCATAATGCCACAAAGCAAATAGATAAGTTCATGCTTCTGTGTGCCATTGGCCAATACATCAGAACTTGTTATTGCAATATGCTGAAGAGAATTAACTTCTCTCCAAGATCTCAGCAGGTCAGGTTCCCAATTTCTTTCTTACATGTAGCCCAAATAAAATAGGAATGCAAAGGAGCAATAGCTCCACTAAGCCATTTTTCACTTCCTGCAGCTGGGAAAACGGACATATTCTGTGTGCCCAAAAGATTCAGGAGGGTCCCAGGGACAGATCACATGAAGATCTGACACGGTTTCCCAACAGCCACAAAAGATTTACATGTCGTTTTTGTGCTGGATTGATAAGAGGGAACTAGCAGCACAGAGAACACTGTGGCAAGTATAACTAAACTTTTGATATAGACAGATGGTCTGACAATTATTTAGTTAATCTATGTGCAGAATAAAAGAAATTTGGGGTAGAATCAGAGTAATTTAATGCATGTTTACAAACATTTTCCTTCTGGATAAAGCATGTCCAAGGGATACTATTTTGCATATTCAGGATTTTTCCTAAGTTTTTCTTATTAGACAGGCTTTGCAATGGCCAGATTTAATATGGAAATACATTTTATTTGGATTTTCTCAAAGATTATGCAATGTCTTAAATTATGCTTGTGGTTTTGCATTATGGACAAATAAAATTACAGAATAGATACAAATTTCCATTCATTTTAACAATGTTGACATTTTCATACAAAATAGGAAAATTTATAGCTCATTCAATACTTGTAATTACAGATTTCCATAATGATTGTGATAGATACATAGTAAGAGGAAAACCTTTTCTGTGACTTTAGGATAGGCTGGTGATTTATATTTACAGCTCATATGTTCGTTAACGTTACTTCCTTTAAACGGTACACCATTTGAGCACCATTCTTTTGTTTATAGATATAAACTTGTTTCATCACTATACCTTTCTATATAAGCAGCTGTCCCTATAAATCAAAAATCTTGCCAAGTCAGGATGACCCAGTTCACTGAAGAGCTCTTTGCTGAAGATGGGGAACAAGGAAAAGGTTTGGTTTGTTTACTTAAACACCAACAATGACAACCGTGATAAAAAGGAAGAAAATCAGAGAACATACTATTCCATATGTCATTTAAGTGACATGGAATTGTCTTTCTCCTTTATTTTTTTTTTTCTTTCACTTTGCCAATTAAGAAAAAAAGATGTGTGAAAAATTTCCTATTCCTTTAAAAGACAGAATTGCTTCTCCTCAATGGAGAAATTTTCAGGTCTTGTCATTATCAGAGATTTGAGCTGCTGTCACTCTATCATGGTATACAACTGGAGAGTTTTATTGCAAATATAGTGCTTTAATGCAGAGCAAGCCTTAAGTCAGTAACAAATTTATATAATGTAGGCTGCATTTTAGTATCTGCTGTTTACACCACTGACTGCTGATCTCTGCAGACTGTGATTGATGTGCTGCTGATGCTGCTGTTCTGCCTGACAGTCATGCAAGGTAAAGATATCCCACTAAGGTATAGAAGAAAATTTGAGCAGAAATACAGTACAGAGAGAAGTGACATTAAATAAGTCCTCATGAAATTTAGCCACTTTCAAAATTTGTCTGCAGGCAGAAGTGATTTTCTAAGTGTTGAGTGGACTCTGAGAATAAGGCATTTGACATGCTGACCTTTTCAACAAAGATCAAATGCATAATTTGGGTAGCTTTGAGTGTTTCTCCACACCTACCCCACCCCTTCTCTCTCTAACTTGATTTTCTAGTAGTTATATTATTTGAATATTTCAAGAGGTCAAGATAGAAAAAACTCAATGAACATTTGAAAATGTTCTACAGTCTTACTTTTATCTGCTGTTGAAACTTAACTGTAATTTGAACATCATGGTCAAAAAACTTTAAAACCTTTTGATGCTTTTTCTTCTATATTAAATTTTGAAGAGATGACCACTGTCTTTTTAGAAAGTATTTAGCTACGATAATACTTTAATGACATATTTAATTGGATCACAGCTTGAAGTGGTAGCAAACTGAGTTTGCCCTTTGCTTTAACGTACCTAGAAATCCTGATCTATATTCCAGATTGCTATTGAATTTTCTAGATTTCATTATAAAATCAATAACCGTTGCACATGGTAAAATAGTTTACAAGAACTGCAACATATTGTGGACTTCTGAAAACATACTGAGCTCACTGAAGCCACCCAGGCAGCCAATTAGGAGAAAACATCTATTAAGGAAAAACAGGGCAGTCCCATTGACTGCTATTGATTTTCTCAGCCCTGTGAAAAGACAATCAATTAGATAAAGAAGGCTAATGTTACAGCTGCAATTTAATAACCCCTAAAGAAAGGAGGAGGGCTATTGATTCCTGACATGGAATGCGGAGCTTATTGAAATATACTGAACTTCACCTGTCTTCTAATCAGGCCTCGAGGAAAGAAGGTCTTTTTGGGACTCAATGTAACTTGTGGCATAGAATCTCAACTATTAAACTGGCTTGGTGATGTCAGACCTAAGAGATGTAAATGAAACAAAAGTTTAGAGGAAGCACAAGCCCAGGGTTGAATACTAAATCACAGGAGCTATTGAGATACACTGTTTTGGTGAAGGTTGTTTCTCTTTTTCATACAGAAAGCACCAGAGTACCACCTGTCATTTTCAAAAGCAAAGTCAGTTTTGCCAACCACCCGTGAATGACAAATAAAGCTTTATATGAAACACAAGGGCATATTATGTGCTATTGTGTGTTCTGCTAAGTGCTAATTTATCTGGCTTGTTCTCTTCAGCAAACACACGCACAGACACATGAAATAATCCATCTAATTATGTAGCTATTTAGGAGAAAAACAAAGCAAGGTGTTTTTGTCTGAAACAGAAGGTACATGATACAACAAAGGTTTCATCAAAACCTAACACAGTTAATGAAAATAAATGAAGTGGGGTAGCTGTAACAATTTTCGAACAAATAAACATTTTCCAGTTTTATATTTAGGGTAGACCCAGCTGCCTTTCATAAATAGTTGAGTACTTTCTTTTATTTTTTGATAGTCCTTAATTGGAAATGGCTAATAGGCCTTGTGGCTTTCCACTATAAAATCTGGTTTTAAATAGCTTATATAGATATTTCTTTATGTTCTTTTTCTATTGCTTGTATTTGATCCTTTCTCTGTCATTATATATATGCCTCTTTTTTTACCAGTAGACAGCTGCTATTCACAATAATTGCCAGGGCAGTCAATTATATTTAAATAGGCCCACTTGAGGGCAAATGAGCGTATGGTAGTCTAAATTGTGCTGGAGACATATTATACACAAAGACTGTCATTTCAAGCATCTGGAACATGACAAATATTATTTGGAAGCAGTGCAGTATATATATAGTATGTGCACTCTATATCAGCAAAGCAGTACCTAGTGAACTGTGTTTGCATGCTTTGCAATGCAGGTATCTATCTATTTGTCTATCTGTCAATATTTCTCTATGTACAAATATATATTTGTACACAGAGACACAAATATACACACATATATAAAATATATACAAATGAATGCCTAAACTGCACACCAAACACCTGATTTCCTGAGATGAATGCCTATATTTACAAACAGAGAGAGAGAACAAGTGATCCTCTGTAACAAGTATTATAAAATATTAATTTTTCCCTAATATTATAGAGTAGTATTGAACTGGAAACAAGCTATATCCACTTAATTTGTCAAATTAGTTAATAATTTTTCTTTCTTATGGGAGCATGCATTAAAAACACTATTCCTTTAGTAAGGTCATAATAAAATACAGTGAGGCAGTCTAGAATAACATTAAGATCAACATAGTTAAAACTGCATAAGAAATGTGCAATGAAACTCAAGACAGCACTGTTTTCAAGATTAGGTGAATAATGATAAACAAGTAAAAATCTCAAATGTCAGAATAGAGCATTTGTGAAAATGAAACAAGTAATTGAAACCAAGCTAAGTATATTTAGTATGGTGACTTATTTTTAACCAGAAACAGCCTTAAAGGTTTACAAAATAGGAAAACTTTATAGTTAAGGAAATAAAGAAAAGAACAAGAAATAATTCCTATAGTGCCATTAAGTTCTTCCTATATGACAATGAACAAGAAATAATTCCTAATGTGCCATTAAGTCCTTCCAATATGACAATTTACATTGCAGGGACTGATTCTGAGAGATGCTGAGCATTTTCTGTTGGATCCCTCGAGAGCTCTGGTTATTGAGCATCTTTTAAGATCAGGATGCTCATAATGGCTCAATTCCACACAAGGAAGTAATAAAATCCATCACTGCATGAATGCACTTATAGATAAGATGCATCTTACTATATCCATTCTGGAAAGGAAAAATGCAGAAAACTGGCCTAAAAATTTGCTCTGTAGGTGTTACATTATTGATAACTAAAGCTCTAGCTCAAAATAGCCTTTTATTTTTAATTTATACATTAAAAAAATAGCACAGTACAGGTAGCATGGTAGGAAAGAGCATAAAAAAATATACACAAGTTTGCAGATGCAATTTTAGAAAATGCATTAGAAAAAAGTAGAGTTAGGAAGAAAGGTTCATTAGCAAATCAGAGCAGTGTAAAAGGCAATTAAAAGCTGACAAAAATAGTGCATTTAGCAACATACACAACCAAAATACATGTTTGCTACGAATATTCTCAGTTTCCTTGAGATTTCCTTTCTTGCAGATTTAATTAAAGATTTGGGATTATCAAAGTATCATACTTATAGCCAGTGTGTTTAATTTGCCTTTAAATCTTTTTAAAAACCTCAGGGTCTCAAGGCACTGGCCATTTTACAGCTGAGAAAATGGTCAATAACAAAATTTTTCAAATTAAGCATGTGTTCCTTCATGATTCAGTTCTATTTAATGCCCAGTAAGGGCAAGATGTCAGAAAGGGCTTGACTGTTTTTGTCCAAGATCCAGTTTTGAAAAATCCTCCACTCAGTCATTACTTGGTCTTGCAAGCCTAAGTTCAAATGGTGATCCATATTTGAGGTTCTGGTTCTTCTTCCAACACGACGCTTTTGTTAGGACCAAAGAGCTCAGCATTTTTTCTGTGACATAAACATATCGGAGCAGCAAATAACAGCAGTTGTATTTGGAAGGTTGTTCCCCACCTGTCTTTTTTTATTTATAACTCTGCACACAAACATTCAGAATTTTGCAGGCCAGAAATTCAATTAGTGAGTGTTACCCTTTAAACTGGAGTGTTTTGGTATGGGAAAAGGAAGACCTTACCTCTGATCTTTTCCCTCAGATTCTCTTGTGTATTTTAAGTCACAAAGCCACTGAGAAAAAACAACCACCCACAAAACCCATAAATGGTAGTGGGAGCAGAAGTTTACCCCAGGAGACCTCCATGTTCACACAAATGCCTGAACCACTAGGCAATGGAAGACTGTTTACTCACACACCCACTTCTCTCCCAGAGTTTGTGCACAGCTGAAACTGGAAAGGTAATTGCAGAAGCAAAAAGTCTTCATTTCAGAAAAAAAAAAAAAAAAAAGTCAGCTACACTATAAATAGTTAATAAGACAAATAACTAAGTACATTTGTTTTTCTTTCAGTGCTGAATAAAACATAGGAGAAATATGTCTTGGGAAAAATCTCTGAGCAGAACGAGATAAAAGTATTAGGATGTCTGTATGTCACAGTCAATTAGAAGGTTACCTTCTTATCATTACTGCTTATCATAACTGAAGGAAATGGGCTCTGATTGGCAGAAATTAGTTAAACCAGCTTAGACTAGATTCAAGTGCCATCAGTTCACTGCTCTAGACATACAAATTATGAAGTCTGTATTAATGACTAGAGAGAAAGTAACTAAAAGGTTCAATGTATTTCAATTTTGATGGAAAGGTTCAGTTCTAAATCTGAAAAATCTATTTTGTTCATAATGTATTCCAGCCCTTATAATTCCTCCTCTATGTGGGTTTTTTTATTTTACATTTTCAACAAATGGAGTCAATAAAAATGATGGTGTAGAAAATTTTCAGTTGCTAAAGAAGTGCCCCCTTGTGTTGGGAGGGGATTGGTATAGCCCATGAGAGCCTCAAGGTCCAAAGGCTTGCTAATCTCATGGAGAGGTATATTTCGAGGGGCTGACCAATTTCCAGCACACAAATGAGTAGGATAGAGCTGGAATCATAGAATAATAGAATTGGCTGGATTGGAAGGGTCTTTATAGATCATCTAGTTGCAATCCCCTTGCCATGGACAGGGACAACTTCCACCAGACCAGGTCACTCAGAGCTGCATCCAGCCTGGCCTTGAACACTTCCAGGAATGCAACATCCACAGCTTCTCTGCGCAACCTGTGCCAGTGCCTCACCACCCTCACAGTAAAGAACTTCTTCCTAATATCTAATTTAAACCTGCACTCTTTCAGTATGTTTGTCGTGTTATTACATGCTCTCATAAAAAATCTGTCTCCATCTTTCTTGCAGGTTCTCTTCAGGTACAGGAAGGCTGCAATTAGGTCATCCTCAATTTTTCAAGCTGAAACATCCCAATTCTCTTAGTCTTTCCTCACAGGAGAGGTGCTCCATCCCTCTGATCATCTTGGTAGCCTCTGCACTTGTTCCAACAGGTCCTTGTCCTTCCTATGCNTCACAGTAAAGAACTTCTTCCTAATATCTAATTTAAACCTGCACTCTTTCAGTATGTTTGTCGTGTTATTACATGCTCTCATAAAAAATCTGTCTCCATCTTTCTTGCAGGTTCTCTTCAGGTACAGGAAGGCTGCAATTAGGTCATCCTCAATTTTTCAAGCTGAACCATCCCAATTCTCTTAGTCTTTCCTCACAGGAGAGGTGCTCCATCCCTCTGATCATCTTGGTAGCCTCTGCACTTGTTCCAACAGGTCCTTGTCCTTCCTATGCAGGGACCCCAGCTCTGGATGCAGAGCTCCAGATGGTCCCACCAGGGCAGAGCAGAGGGGCAGAATCCCCTCCCTCCCCTGCTGCCCACGGGGCTCTGGATGCAGCCCAGGACACGTTTGGCTCTCTGGGCTGTGAGTGCCATGGCCGGGGCACGTCCAGCCTCTCACCCACCAGCATCCCCAAGTCCTTCTGGGCAGGCCTGCTCTCAAATCTGTTAATCCCTCAGTCAGGAGTTACTCTAATGGTCTTGTTAAACCCCATGAGATTTCCATGGGCCCACTTGTCAAGTTGGTTTTTTTATTTTTTTCTCATAATAAGTAAATATTCTCATAAAAATTATTTGGTTTAAAATGTAAAGTTCTTTTGAGCAGTGTGGCATGCTATTGTGGGCAGGAANTGCAGCCCAGGACACGTTTGGCTCTCTGGGCTGTGAGTGCCATGGCCGGGGCACGTCCAGCCTCTCACCCACCAGCATCCCCAAGTCCTTCTGGGCAGGCCTGCTCTCAAATCTGTTAATCCCTCAGTCAGGAGTTACTCTAATGGTCTTGTTAAACCCCATGAGATTTCCATGGGCCCACTTGTCAAGTTGGTTTTTTTATTTTTTTCTCATAATAAGTAAATATTCTCATAAAAATTATTTGGTTTAAAATGTAAAGTTCTTTTGAGCAGTGTGGCATGCTATTGTGGGCAGGAATTTACAACTGTGTTTAAAAAATATTACTACAAAATTATTTTGTTTCTGCAGAAGTTCAGTACACTGATGAATAACTGATGAAACATGTTGAACATATATATATGGCTGTTTGTGAAAAGAAGACTGAAATGGTATATTATCTTGTCCAGGAAAAAAGAAATCCTCACTGTGATTTCAATATCACCTTAGCTGAATAATTCTCCTTGTGTACAAAAATGGTAAATTTCCTCACTGAAACCCATGGAATAAAACAACCATTCCTTCCCCATTTCCAGTCTTAAATCACTACATAACAGAATGTTCTTTAAAAAATGTTGCCACGTTGTAAATAAATAATGCTTAAAAAGAAGTAAAAGAAAATATGAGAAAAGTGTATTTGAGGATTAGCTAATAAGTTTTGATTTAGATAGACCATGTTGGTGCTGATTGTAAATTGAGCACGTTGTGTAGTTCAAAATGAAAAAAAGTGTATTAAAAGTCTTGCTTTTGTATTCTGTTTGTAAATGGTGAAATCTGTAAATAAATTGAAATTTTCTTGTGTATGTTTGTTATTCATAATTACATGCCAAATAATGCCTGCATAATTCTTGAGCCTGAACTGATTCATAAATGGCTTTATGCTGGTGCTCAATATTTGAAACAGGCTGTGACTCAATGTTTTGAACCACTGCCTTGCTCAGAATGAGCCTGACAGCTCCAGAGCCCTGTCACTACAGAGGTCAGGAAGATTGCTGCAGCTGAAGAAAAGATCAAACATTTAAAAAAATACTCTTTTCGTCTCTGCCACAAATATTCATAACCAGCAAGGATGCCACATTTTTAATAAAGAGAAAGATTAATATCCTTGGCATCTGACTTCCTTCCTTGCTACATTTGCTCCTTTAAAATCCTAAGGATTTCAAAGATACCCCCTCTGCTTCCCTTCAGTGATTGTATTCCTGTTATCCATTTTATGTCATTTAGCTTAGCTCCTAATACATTAATTTACTCCATTAAACTTGTTTCTGCTTTGCCAAGTTTCTTGAGACATGACTAACTACTAACCTATGTAGGGATAGAGATTTACCATTTCTGAGGATCCACTATAATGGATAACCATATCAAGATGGTGACATAGAGCACAAAAGAATTTTAAAAAAAGTTTACTCAAATGAATATTGATTGATAAACAAGAAAACAGTCTCTGAAGGTGAGTTTCTGACATATTAGAAAGTAAGAAATGAGAAATTTAATAATGTGAAGAAGACTAGACCTCTTGCTTTGCAATATAAAGGCAATTCAAAAAAATTTGCTAAAAAAATTCTACACTTTTTTAAATAAAATTTCACCTATTTTGACAAAAATTGAAACTCTCAATGGAAGTTCAAATACAGAAAATTTCAGTCCTCTATTTCTAGTAAACAGGTTCTTTGTTGGAATATTTGTACTATGTTTGACAATTTTCAGTAATTGTCAGTAATTCAGAAATATTTCTGAATATTGTTTGAATTACAATTCAAACAATGGATTAAACAATTACAGAATGGTTTCTTTAAGGCTCTTATGCCTTGGAGTAGTTTTTAGTGTTTCCCATTATTACATATGCATACAGACTTCAAGGCTTAAAAATAGCAGTTTTAAGCCAAGTAATACCACCTTAAAAGATGTTTGGGGAGCCAAATGTAAACATAGGAGGCTGTAGTTCATGTAAAAAAAACCCAAAAAACAAAACAAAACAAACACACATTAAAAAAAAAAAAAAAAAAATCCCCACATCCATTTACTGTGTTTATTGAAAACACAAGAAGTGATAAAGACTGTCCTATTTTAAACAAGAAATATTATTAAACAATTGAATCTTTAAAGCTCCTTTTTTTTCCAGGGATGGGGTAGGGGGTGGCAGAGGGAGTTTGTTTTTTGATTTGGCTTTGATTTTGGTTTTTTTGTTCTTCTTTCCCACCCCCCAATCCCCCTCCAGATCTGGCAGATATTCAGGAAAGAGAAGATTGTTTAGATTGTTTAAACCCTTTTAGAGATTGTAGATTACTCCTTGAATTTCACTTGGAGAGCCTGCTTGTTATGTAGAGCCATTAAGGTGTTCCCCATCCATCTGCTGAGGGGGGAAGAATGTTGTTCATTAGGACTTTGATTAATTTATCACAGGTGTCCAGAGCCACAATGTTCTTAAGGCATGGGTGAGTGGGACATCACTCCCTCCCATTCCCGAGCACAGCTGTGTCAGTCCTAGGGACAATGCAGCTCTTCATTAGCACCTTGTGCAACAGCCATAGATCTTTTGGCCACATAACCTATTTAGATCTCCGTATAAGGGCAATAAGAAAGTATCTAATCAATGTGAATGTGTGTTTTCTATATGGAAGCTTCCTGGGTGACTCATAAGGCCTTTAAAAGGCAGCATAAGTGGTCGAGGAGTCAAAGTACCTTATATTATTGAAAATTTTAATGTGCTCATCAATAAGTAGGACTGAAAGATGGCCCTCAGCTCGCTCAACTCTCACCACAAGAGGAATTATCACAAGTGTACTAGTCAGAATTGAAGACTTACTCATTTCTTCTTGGCTGAAATTCATCTTATAAATGAAAAGTTGTTCCAGTCAGTTATCCTTTCAGAAGGTGAAAGCGAATTCAAATTGTTCATCTCATAGTTTTAATAAAAAGGTAGAATAATTACTTAACTTCACTAGACAAAATTTCTGTGGAGGTTCCCCCAGAGAATTTTTCTTTCTGGAAATGGTGTTAGGCCTCACTTTTGAATTTTTCCTGAAAGAAAAATAGTGACAGAAAAGAATGTCAGAGACCTTCATAGGAACTGTAGAGCATGGACCTCCAAAAAATGTGTAACTCCACTGGGAAATCTGCCTACCAAAATTTCTGCCTATTTTCATCAAGATCAGTCTATAGAACATGGTCCAAAAAAACTGTATGCTCTGAGAATACAGATATTTCCTTTTTTCAGACATCATGGAAAACTGATTTGGCAACATTGCAAGTTCTTTTCAAGAAATTAAAAAAAAAAAAAAATTCGTCACTTCCTTTAGTGTTCCAAGCTACTAATAGAGAGTGTTACAGATTATCTCATCTGGAAGAGAATTTTCTCCACTTTTCTGAGCATACTTCATTTGTGTCAGTAGCATACTAATCTTTCAAATTTTTAATTCTCCAAGATACATGCTAAAATACGTTACTTTTTGCAGCTATATAATTCAAGTATGTTTGAAAGTATGATAGAGCACTACAAAATATAATCCTAGATCAAATTAGGTGAAAGAAAATCTTCTCAGTTAGCGTTTTCTTGTCATAGGATTTTCTTGTCCTGTTGCACTGGGCAATAGTTGAAATCAGTTCACAATATTTAAATTTCTGTCTTTGTGCTGACTTAAACCTTAAAAATGTATGAACCAAATCTGTAATTGGAAAAGTCTAATTAATTAATTCTGTGAGATACAAAGGCGATTTACCACAGTATATTGAAGATCTTGAAGATTTTGAATAGAGCATGGAGAATAGAAAGACTTTATTCTACCTTGTGAGTTTACAAATGTAACCTATGACATTCTCAGACTGAGAATTATTCCAATTAATTTACTCAATATTAAGGAACCTCACAGCTCATGAATTAAATCAATGAGTGAAACCAGAATTACATCTAAATGATGGGGTAAACACCAACAAAACTTTTAAGTAAAAAATACTTTAAAAATTAAACAATTATCATAATTTTACTGCTTTAAACAAATGGTATTTGCGTATGTAAATTTTAGGTATACGCAATTAAAACCTCCGCATTTACAGCACTGAAGCATAGTGAAAGGAATCCTGAAATATTTTACAATGAGAGTGGTGAAACACTGTACCAGGCTGACTGGAGAGGTGATAGATGCCCCACCCCAAGAAATTTTTAAAGTCAGATTGGACAGGACTTGTAACAACACAATGTAGTTGAATGTCCCTGTGTATTGTAGAGGGGGTTGAAACTAGATAACAATTAAAAGCCCTGTCCAACCCAATCTGTTCTGTGATTTTGTGATTAAAAATCTACAGAGAAAAGTTTTCTGAGCCAAAAAAAGAAGGAATGGAATTCCCATATTACTGGCCTCTATTGACACAGGACAACCTCTAATTGAGTCCTAAATGGATTTAAATTTGCTTTAAAGAATTCTTGGATCTTTTGGATCCTTTTTTTTCTAATCTTTCCTCTTCAACCTGTATCTGGTCCAAGTACATATAAAAAATGTCTAGGTAAAGATAATTAGGATGGGGCTGACATTACACTTGTGACAACACCAAAGGCATAAAACTCAAGAACATCTTTATCCAGGTTAATAAATTACAAAAGGCTTTCAAACCCATGTGTTGCTCTGTACAAAAGAGGACATAACTGAGACCACTTACACCAGTCCTGCCTTTCCTGCTGGGTCTTCCAGAAAGAATCTGAAGTAACCACAGAACCCACAGGTTTTTAAGTCTGAACTCCAAGTGGGAAAAAAAAAGAAAGAAAAGAACAGTGTTTCAAAAGATACATGGATGGCACAATGGCACTGATATTTATTTTTGTGACTGTTTGGAGGAACAGTAGGTAAATTTGGCTATGTAGGTTCCAGCAGATCCAGCCAGGAAGCTCAGTCTCACGTGCCAGCACTGTGACATCTTTTGGACAAACTGTCTTTTTGGGGCAAAAATCTCTTCCACGTTATAGCTAAATTACATGTTTACCAGAGTTTCTGGGTTTAAACTATAAACAAAAAGGTATCTGGAGAATTTCAGTCTGAAACAATGGAAGGTAAAAAGAAAACCCAGTTATAAGATGTCGACAGTGGTTTGCAAATCTTAGTGATTTTGTCCTTAAATTTCTGTATCACACCACAGTGCAAGCAAGAGTGGAAGACTGAAAAAGACAATCAGTCTCTTTTCATTTCTACTGGATTCCTTCTTGACTCTTTCAGACTGCTGGTAGTTTATGTTTTATCTGTAAAAACTGAAGTAGAATAAATAGTACCTAACAATTTTAACGAAACAAATGTATACACTTACATGTTTTAAGTTTCCTCCAGCAATCATAAACTGTATTTAAAGATTAGTAGCATATTAAAATATCAAAAATTAGTATGAAACAAAATATTCAGACATAATAATTCAGAAAGTATATTGAGAGGATGCTTCTTCAGTTTGTGCTGATTGTGAAGGTTATCTTATTTCTTTGCCTATGTTGTTGGTGACATAATTTTGTTGTATCTTTTAATCGTCTTAAAAATATTATCTATTATAACAGATATTTTTAGCTGTTTTCACTATTTGACAGTTTTGACAGACATTATTGATTTGGTCGGCAACTGTGGCTAACCAGAAGGGGACAATGTGACAGTTTTATGTAACAAAAGGCACAGTGTCATGTCAACTGAACTAAATGTTGTACAAAGTGACAGCAGGACAAAAATGCCTTTCAGACTTAATTTTCTGCTTCATTTTTTCTACCATCAATACATAAGGCAGTGCAGTAGGTGACACAAATTAGCAGGATAGAGCAAAAGGTCTATCCCTGTTTCTGTTGCTATACTTGACTTCCTTCCACTAAGGTAATCTCCAATTATTTTAAGCGTGAATGAAAAAGAAGAGCAGCTTATAGTAATCAATCTACCTGTTTAGGAGAAAATATATCCCTTATCAGGATTCTTTACATGTTTCTCCTAGGTGGCTTTTTGGAAAAAGATGAAAGAAAAAAGTCCCCCATCTGCTAGGTCATGCCTACAAGACACATTCTGTCAAGTCTTAAAAGCAACAAGAGCTTTGCCTGTGGGATACCTATAATTATGATGTGGAGCGGCCCTGCGCCTGCTGTAGCTCATTGTTCTGCTAACACAACCCGAATGAGAACAGTGGCTCCAGGCTGTGAGTTGATAAAGTGCAACTTTTCGATTTTGCTCTTCTATGGCTGTAGCATTGTGCAGAGCCTGTGAGTGACATCTTTGGCCTTCCTTTGGGCTGAGCAGATTGAATCTGTCACGCTGAGTTAAACAATGACTAGGGGACACAACCTTAGCAGGGCCTGTCATTTTTTCCCACTAATTCAATCTACATTTAATCAATGAAAGTAATTTCTTGTTTGTTTAAGTCTCATATCCAATGGATCTAGAGGATCCTGAAGTACTGCACCTCCACCCTGACCTTCTCTCCTGTTAGAACTTGGACTAGTATATCAAGAATAGAATTAGTGAAAATTGCACATTTCAAGGTTGTCATGTTGCTCACTATATATTTGGTCCCCTTTTGTGTTTACATATAGAATCCGAGTGTCATTTTCCAGTTTAGTTTTCTCAGAGATTCAGTGCAAAAGAAATTGGCTGAAGCCATACCCCCAAGAGCAACAGCAACAGACTGTTAAGAAATATAATGCACTCTCTGAACAGGAGCGTTCAGTGGTTGTCCACATGTATGTCTCATGTAAAGATCATGTAAAGATCCTAACAGAAGGATATTTCTTCCTAGGTACAGGCTATCACTATTATTGAAAGTAACCAGTAGTGACTTATGCAAGTTCAAGGACTTTATTGATCGGTTTAGCTGGTCTTAATCAAAATCTGTCTTCTTTTCCACTCATAGTGATTAAATAAGTCTAAGAGAGCCTGACATCAAGTCTTTGACTTTTTATTGGTTCGCAGTAAGTGCTGTGCTCAGCACTTCAGTAGCCAGCAGTTGCCAGGCAGGAAGTTAAAAACTCAAAGAAAGTTTCAAAACAGAAAAAATTCTAAATGTATACAAGAAATTAAATATACCAAGGAGAAGCAAGAGATCAAGTACAGGTTTTCATGCTTTCTGAATGTTTCAGGGTTTTTTTAATAAACAGTACATTTTTAGCAAAATAAATGAGGGAAATCAGTAGTTGTCTAATCATAAATATAAATAGGAAAAAAAGAGCTGTATTATTGAGTTATATTCAATATTTTAACCTGATTTTGCCTGGCTAATCTTGGGAAAATTGTGGAGAGAAAAAAAAATGGCAAAAGACAAGATTCAACTATGATTTTCAGGCAATAAGTATTTTGTTTAAAAAAAAAAGTATAAACCTATAAATATACTTACATAGAAAGATACTTCCAATAATTGAATGTGTTTTTCTAAAGGCATGAGCAAATATTGAAAATATGCTCTCTACCTTATTATTCTCCTTGAGAATACCAGGTTGGAAGGGGAACTCAAGGATCATGTGGTCCAACCTATCTTGGCAAAAGCACAGTCCAGACAAGATGGCCCAGCACCCTGTACACATGAATCTTTAAAGTGTTCAACACTGGGGAACCCATCACTTCCCTGGGGAGATTGTTGCAACCACTTATTGTTCTCATTGTGGAAAATTTTCCTCTTGTGTCCAATTAGAATCTCACCAGGAGTAGCTTGTACCCATTAGGCTCCTTTTTATGCAACTCCATGTGAAAAGGTCTGTCTGCAGGGTGAATTTCCTTTCCAAAGTGTCCACTTCCCCACTCAGTCTGGTATCATCAGCAAACTTTTATCAGGATTCATCAGGATCCCACCACAGATCACTTACGAAGAAATCAAACAGCGCTGGGCCCAAAGCTGATCCCTGGGGACCCCCCACTTGTGACAGGTTGCAATTGTGAAAAGGATTGAGGCACCACCACCCTCTGGGTGGTGCCTGTCAGCCAGTTCCCCACCCACTGTATGGACCACTCCACTAGACTGTAACACACCAGTTTTTCTTGGAAGAGGCTTTGACAAAGCATATCAAAACCCTTGGAGAAATCCAGGTACACCATGTCCACTGCTCATCCCATGTCAGCTACTAGGTTATTCTGTCATAGAAGGCAATCAGGTTTGTCATTTACTATTTCCTCTGGGTGATTCCATGCCGGCTTTTCCCAGTCACATGCTTCATCTGACTTGTGACAGTCCCCAAGAGGACTCATTCTATAACTTTCCCAGTGACTGAACTAAGACATGAGCCTGTAATTTCCTGGATCCTCTTCTGAGCCCTTATTGATAGGGGTGACATTAGCCTTCTTCCATTTTTCTGATATATGCCTCAATTTCCTTGATATCTCTAAGATTATGGAGAGTGGCCTTGCAATTAAGTCAGTTCTCTTAACAACTTCCAGTGGATAGTTTCAGGGCCCATTGATTTGTAGTCAAAAATTTTTGGACCTTTTCTCCTGGAAGGCAACGTCCCTCCTGCGACTCCGTGTCATGCCAGCAGATGTACATCTCAATACCCTGCAACAGAGTCATCCACTATGTGCTCTTGTTCTATTTGGTGGAATACTCTGTTTCTGGTAGTTTCTCCTTGCAGACCTTGCTCATGGGTTAAAGCTTCATATGTGGTCATGATTGTAAAAAACCAAAGGGTGGAGATTGAAGCAGAATCCTGTTTGTGTGAGTCATAAGTTGTTGTATTTTTGGTGGTGTCCCTCATAGGAACACGGTTCTAAAACCATTTGTCTATCCCAATCTTGGCCCTTCTAATTGCACACAGCCTTTAGCTATTTCCTTCAGTTCAGATGGCTGATGCAACAGATATGTACACATTTTTTACAGATACTTGCCTTTTTTCTAGGACAAGGGTCTGTGCACTTATTACGACCCACTGGCTCTACTGTTTCCTTCCTTATCTACTCCATCTGAGTGTAAGCATAAGATATGGCTTTCTCTGTAGAAACACTGGTTTTAGCTCTGAGGTGAGTCACCATCCTTACAGGGAGCTAGAGCACTTCCCTCATTTGTGGCACTACAGGCAGTGTGCAGGGTCCTGCTTGCATGCCCTCCTGCACAAACCACTGTGTCCTCTACTGTGAAAGAAGGATACTGTGAGACACAGTAACAAAAAGTTTACCGAAATCCAAAAATATTACATCAACCGTCTTCCCTTGTAGGTCGGTTACCTTGTGATAAAAGCAAGTAAGATTTGATAAGCAGGACTTTTACTCTCATGAAGCTGTGCTGGCTGTGACCAAGGACTGCCTTGTCTTTCAATTTTTTTTTTCCAATCCCCACCCACAATAATCTTCTCCACATTTACCGGGCACTGAAGTGAGACTGACACACCTGTGGTTTCTGTGGTCCTCTTTTTTGCTCTTCTTGAAAACCAGGAAAATTTTCACCACCTTTCAGTCATCTGGGACCTTTCCAGATTCCCAATACCACTGAAAAATCATTGAAAGAGGTTTTGCAATGACATCAGCTAGTTCTTTGAGGATTTTCAGATGCATCCCATATTTGTAGGGATCCAGCTAACAGCAGCTCATACTGCACATTTTTAGGATCAGCTGGGAGTTGATGGTTTTTGCATAGTCATGGCCCTCCAGCTCAGGTCATTGAGACCCTCTTGTTCCACTTGTTCCATCATCCATGCTGAATGCAAAGGCAAAAAATGTGTTAAACAACTCTGCCTTGTCCATGTCCTTGTTTGTGAGGTGACCATCCTTATCCTCTAACTCACTGATGTTATTTTTACACTGTCTTTTGCCATGAATATATTTGAGAAAAGTCTTTTTATTGTCCCTCACATTTTGGGCCAGCTTCAGCTTTGGCTGTATGAATTTCTTCTCTGGTGACAAGCCACATTTCTTTGTTCTTCCCATGCCACCCAATCTTTCTTCCACCAGACATACATTTTCCCTTTTTTTTGACTTATTTCCAAGAGAAGGTTCATGTTCAGACAAGCAGCCTTCTTCCTCAGCTGCTTGACTTGTGATATTTGGATACTAGAACAGCCTTCAAAGAACCTTGGTAGCATTCCAGACCTGCCTCACTTTGTGTGTCAAGGAATTTTGCTTTATTTCTGCTTATTTTTTTTAATAGGGAAGGTCCAGGAAGAGCTTCCTTTAGAACTGTGAAGCTGAGCAACTGGCAGCAAAACCTGTTTCCTCAAATAATGCTCAATTCTTCTTTAAATAATGCTAAATCCCATGCATAGAGCCAGACTGTTAGCGCATCATGCCAAAATAAGAATCAGAGAGGCAAAATTTCCTGACCACACCTAATAGATCTCCTTCTTGGAGTGTGGGAAGCCCCACCCACAGCCAAAGGGTAAGGAAGGACTTGTGCAGTGTAATGGGGATTAAGTCTTTGTCAGCAGAAGCTCAGTCCCACAAAGTGGCAAGCTCACTCAGCAAGGCTCTGTGCTGGGGGAGTGCATCCAGTAATGGCTTGGGGTCCTAATGTCATCTATCTCTGCTTGGCTTGCGAGCATGGAGTCAGGGTATAATAGGATTAGTAAGAATATATGACAGAAATAAAATAATATGATTTTATTCCAAGATAAATGAAAGGATTGTGTGTCAGGGAGGTTTCAAAACAAAATTCATTTGATTTTGGAAAGCAGTAACAATACAGCACATCACTACATTTGGTTTACCAGGTGCAGGCATTTGACATTCAAAAGACACAAGATGCTAAAAAAATGCCAGACAAATTAAAATTTGGGGGAAACTGACATGACTAATTATTTTTATGTTTTAAAAATTAACAATAGTAATGCACACATACATCATTCAAACACCTTAGGAATAGCTGAGTGTAGCATAAAAACCACTTAGAACTAGCAGAGATTTTAAAAATCCTTCCAGTTGTCAACAGACTTATATCATAAAATATGGACAGTTATTCCTATCATCTAACCAACTACTTTTGGAATTGGCTCTAAAAATTTTCACCCCTGTTAATAATATGATCTGTTTTTTTCCAAAATAATTTGTCATTTTAATTACTTTTCATGGATGTTCATACAGTCTTATATGGGAAATGTACATACAGGTTAATGAACAAGAGACTAGAGAGCAGCTCACAGAAAGTCACCTGTGAGTTCTGGACAGTCCAGAAGCTGAATACAAGTCAGCAGTGCCCTGGCAGCCAGGAGTGGCTGAGGTCACTTGGTCTGTTCAGCCTGGAGAAGAGGAAACTGAGGGAAAACCTCATCACAGTCTAAACCTTTTTTGTGGGGGAAGGTGAAGGGGCAGGCACTGATCTCTCGGGTGATCAGTGGAAGGCCTGAAGCTGTGTCAGGGAAGGTTTAGGCTGGATATTAGGAAAAGGTTGTTCACACAGAGGGTGGTTGAGAACTGGAACAGGCTCCCCAGGGAAGCAGCCATGGTGTCTAGCATGTCTGATTTTAAAAAGCATGTGGATGATTCTCTCAGGCACATGGTATGTTTCTTAGGGTTGTCATGTGCCAGGCCAGAAGATGGAATTTGAAGATCCCTGTGGGTCTCTTTCAGGTCAGGCTACACTATGGTTCCATGATTTCAATCAGAGTGTAATTCAGGTCAGTGAAAGTTGTTTGGGTTTTCTTTAGCCGCTTCTCTCCTAAAAATCCCAGCAATGAAAGAATCGGACCACAGCACAACTGCACCAATGCTTCACATCAAAGAAGACAGTGTGCTTCATTGTCAGTCAGCCTGCAAGAACTTGATTGAATAACCTTAAGGACACCTATAGTGTTCAGTATGGGTATAAATATTTGGCTTACTAGTGCCTACAATGAAGAGCAAGCTTCACAGCAATTTTTCTGTGGACTTACCTGCCCTGCAAATTACAGAAATATGTTCTCATCCTATTGGCAGCTTTTTCCTGTCACTGGAGGGGGATAAGCCAGATGTGCAGGATGACATCATGAAGCAAGCTACCAAATATGAAATTTGGAACAGGATCCAAATTATGTTTTCAGGATGGATTTATTTGGGGCTTTTTTCAAGATCATCTTTCTGCAAATGCCTCTTTCCTTCTCACAGTTTTATCAGATCTATTTGAAGTTAAAATTATATCCATATGTTAAAAATCAATGCAAACTCAAAGAATTATAATGAAACTAAAGTGACAAATTATTCAAGAAAGCCCTATCTTTAAACTCCTAATTTATTTTTGTCAAGAAGAGTAACAGAAAAGAAGTCCCAAAAAAGAAACCCATTCAGGAAGCAAGTGAAAATAAATTGTTAATTTGAGCTGTGCATCATAAGGAGCAAGAAATTTCTGTGTTTGTTTCAAACCCATTTTTACCACAGTATTTCCAGACAGCACTTGCGCCTTCAGAAGATTCACGATACTCCTATTTTCTTCTGCTCTCCCAATAGATGCCTCTGCAGACCTTGCATGAGACCATTTGAGGAACCAAGAAAAATAAAGCAGATGGGCACAAACAAATTACATAAGGAGAGGTAGCACCTTTGGCTTTTTTATTTTAACAGTTTTCAAATGCCTAGCACTGTGAAGAGCTGTAATAACGTGATTAACAAAAGCAGCAGGAATATAATATCCCAAGGAGAGAGTGGGTTGGAGAAGGGCCAGCCAAAGTTATTACATGCCTTTAGAAAATTCCCACTGATGGGTCTGCAATACAATTGTTAGAAAAGAGAAGGAGAGATGCTGGAGTGGGGAAATAAAAACAAACAAACAAACAAACAAAAAGGCTGAAGTGGGAACAGGACCAGGAGCTGAGAAGGAGGGAGGAAACTCAGTCTTCCCAGAACATTCTCAGAAATCTCATTCCTGATTTGAGAGAAGGAGAATAACTATTCCCCCTTAGTCATCCCAGGTGAGACACAAGTGAAACAGTAAAGTGGTTCTGATGCAAAAAGTTTGTACTTTTTGCAGCTAAAAGAAAAAGTGAATGTTAAAACCTTTAATAGTTATTTCAGATGTATATATATTAGTTTTTTACATAAAATCTGTGTTGAAATTCTGGTACTAATTAAAATTTCTTGATGTGCTATAACCTTCAAACTGAAAGATCATACTCCTAAGTATAATAAATCCAATCAATAAAAAAGGAGAAACAGGAAAGTAAAGACCAGCTTGATTCCTTACAGACACTGTCATACAAATATGTTTTCCATGTTATTCTGGTATATGTGCATGGAAGTCTGAGAAGGATATCAGCCATATTTCTCAATAAATGTGTATAAATATATAACACATAAATAAATATAATCTATACTGATTTTGCAGTGTCAGTTCTAGAACAGCTGGTGTCCTTTTCTTTCAACTAGACACCAAAACTCTACTGGATATATCATGATTAAAAAAGCCATTATGAACAATTTCTGCCTGTGATGCAAAATCATTATAATAATGAAGGTGTGAAAGACTGATCCTTAATAGGAAGCTGTTGCTGGTTTCAGCTGGGGTAGAGTTAATTTCTTTCACAGGGGCTGGCATGGGGCTGAACACAGGGTTGATAATATATAGATGTTTTTGTTATTGCTTAGCAGGGCTTACACAGAGGCAAGACCTTTTCTGGGAGGAAACACAGCCAGGACAGGTGACCCCAGCTGACCAAAGGGATGTTCCAGGGTGGGATATCCAGTGGGATATTTACATACTTCCCATGATGTGACATCATGGGCAGTATGTAAACGGGAGAGAAGAAGTAAGGAACATTTGTAGTGTTGAAGTTTATCTTCCCAAGTAACTTTTAGTGTGACTGGGCCTTGCTCTCCTGGAGATGGCTGAACGCTACCTGCCCATGGGAAGTCACGACTTACTTAATTCCTTGGTTTGGAATTACCTTGTTTGGGCGGATTTTGCTTTCCCAATGTCTTTATCTCAACCCATGATTTTCATAGCTTTTACCCTTCCACTTCTCTGCCTGATCCCTCTGGTGGAGGAGAAAGTGTTTGGGGTTAAAAAACAACACTGTACCAGCTCAAAATGTTCATAGCTCTGATTATTGTCATCATGAATTATAGATATTTAAAAGATACATTTAGCTTTTTTGAATATTAAAGACCACTTGAAAGCGAGTACGTGAACAAATTATAACATTTGAAAATAATGAGAAAATTATTTTGAGGTCTCTGCTAGATATTAGGCGGGTGTTTCATCAGTAGCATTGTTTTTAGAGACCAAAAGATTATCTTTGCAACTTCTACTCGGTGTACATGTTGATGAATACTTGATATGTAAAAGAGACATCAAATTAATTATGGGCATGACTCTCTGAACCTGAGTATTACACTAGGACTTAATTTAACCCTCTAGTTTTTCTCTCTTCTGTGGCACCTTTAGATAAAAGTGGCTCCAAAGGACAAAAGCTATAAGGGGCAGTTGATGTAAGAGGTGTTTTTCTGCATTCAGGACTGATGTACCTGGTGAGGAAAAGAGTGGAGGCTTCTAAGAGTGTTCCTAACACAAGTAATATCAGGAGTGCTGCTTCTAAACCTTGTGAGTCTTTTGCTTCTTCTCCGTCAGTCAGACAAAGGGTATGGTCCAATAAACAGGAGCAAAGTACGTATGAAAGAAGCCCCTCTGTAGTATTCCGCCTCATGGATATCTAAACAAAATGGAGACATGGCAGAGAAGGGAATTGCTAAAAATCAGAAAGAATAAACCCTGGCTCCTTGTTTCCTTGTTCTACCTTTGTGTTGCGGTTTGAAAGCAAAACAAGAGAGACTCCAAGTCAGAAATACAATTTAATAGGAAGAAAAGAAAGAAAAAAAAGGTAAAATAAAGTAAATGCAAAGAAATACAAAAGACCACTGACAGAGTCAGAATACAACCTGATCAGGGTGATGGAAGCAGTCCAGATCAGGTGGTCTTCCTGAAGCAGTGATCCCGCAGGAAGGTCTGGTAGCTTGAGTCCTCTGGAAATCCAGTGGGTAAGCCCCACGTACTGTCCCAAACCCTGAGCTTATATCCATGCTGGAATGCTTGGTTCTTCCCTCTGGGCGGAGCATCTTACAATGAGATGATGAGTCATGCAGGCAGTTCGTGATGGTTCATTAAACAGAGATAACTCCAGAGGGTGTTATCTATGAGTCATGGCAAGGCATCTGATGGGCCATTAGCAGAAGATTAGCCCTGAGGGTAGAGGTCCGGAAAGAGCACTGGTCCAACAATTGGATTCACAGTTCGTTAGGATGGTGGTAGAATACTTTGTACACACCCTACATTACAACCCAGGACACTTTGTTGTGGATTTTTTTTTGTGTGTGTGTGTGTGTTTTTTTTTTTTCCTTTTGTTTCTTTTTCTTGCCTTCCCGTATACCCTTCTTTTAGTGTGACCTCATGTACTTTGTGTTTAGCTTCCACTTCTGACTCTCTGTGCAGGGAGGTAGTCTGCTTAGTGTCAGAAAACAGAAGCATTCAAAGAATGTCACAGTTTCACTTCCACAGAAGTCTGATATTCTCAACAAATTATATTTTGATTTACATAATTAATGTTTAAAACACACATAATTTGAGCTGCATCCAGAGTATATCCACATTTAATTTTGGGGGTTTGCATTGTTTTATGATTCCAAATTTTTTCCAAAGTAAAACACCAAATCTTTTAGAAACCTTCCCCTCCCAGCTCCATAAGGCATGATTTGATTGTACCATTCATCATCCCAACCATTTATGTCGAATCAGTCTCAAATTCTTTTCTATGGCTCTACAGTATGTGTTTTACATTCTAACCAGTTATATAGTATGAACCAAATTTTTTACTGATGCAAAGAAATTTAGAAATGCATTTGTTTAGAAAATTGTCTGTGTAAACCAGAATACTTAGGAGTGCTTAGGTACAGTTAAGTAAAGGATATGTTCTCAGGACAGGGATAAACACAGAGGATAATTATTACTGCCAGGTGAAGATAGAGAACTTGCTTTTAAAGAAAAAGATAGGAGGAAAAGGAACAGAATTTTTGCACATTAATTCAAGTCCTCTTGTGTGTTCCTCCATATTCACCTTATCTATACACTACTAACCTTAGATTCTAGTTGGATTCCAGTATCACTCAGCACTCATCTGATATTTCTAAGAATTTGACAGCATTCCTCTTTTTTTATCTTAGGGAGACCCTCCGAATTCAAAACCATTCAGTTAAATGCCTACAATTTCAGGGCAAGAAAAGCATCCTAATTTGCCATTCTGTCAACTCTGCACTGTCAGCCTCCTCCATAATCCTCACACCAACCTTGATCTTTAAGATTTCACCACCACTTTTATTTCATAGTACCAACTTTTCACAGAAAATCTATTAAAGGGACTACTTTTATTCATATTCTTTTAGATTAATTGCAGGTCTGGATGCTTTTCCTTCTATTTATATACCTCTGAACCCAAACAGATGAAGGATATTCCTGTCCACCTTCACCAGTCTGTGAAGACACACATACTTCCCTCTTTGCCCACCTCTGTGCCTTATTTGACAAATGTGCTCAGAACAGCCATCATTGTTTTCTACTCTGCATGCATCTGGTAGTATTTACCTCACCAAAGCCTTTGTTGATTTCTTTATCTGACACAATTTTTCCTTCTCTTACTCACACAGGACACTCTGTAAGAGCAGCCCACTGTTCTGTGGAGCAAAATTCCTTCCATTGAGTTATGAACAGTTAATCAGCACAGAGCATTGTAAGAAATTGGTAGCAGCCCTTCAGTATATTCACAAATATTCTTTTCATGTTGGACAAGTACTCACAGGACTGTAAATTGTTAATATGCTCAGAATTACTTAGCTGGTATATTAATTATAATCACACACACACAAATATATATATATATATTTGATTCTGTGAAGGGGGTCCAGAGGTGAAATGAATTAATTTCTACTGTCTCTCAAAATCTGCTAAAGAAATAATCAACAAAACTAACTCTTAGATGGACTAAGTTGAAAAATGTAAATTCTACCAGTAAAAATAGTAAATCTTTCTTCCTTAGGAAACTATAATTTTTCTAGCAATATAAAGCGGGTGAAACAAACCTGAAAGCTTACCTTCGTGAGATAATAACACTTTTTAAAAAGAGGAATATTTAGAAGGAAATAAATATCCTTTGTATGTCTCAACAATATGCTTCACTTACATCATTGGCTGCTGAAATTACAATACTAAATCTAGGAACTGAAGGGGTTAGTTTTCCAAAGATAAAAGTTAAATATCATTTAAAAAAAAAAAATCTTATAATATCATATATCTTCGGGCACAGCATACAAACTACCAGAGTGCATATGAAACATAAAAATATTTAAACACACAGAAAAGACAAAGAAAAAACAGAATACTAGACAAAAAAAGTCATACTCATAAGAAAAAAAACTTAAGGATAGTACTTCATTAAAAAATAGGCAAAATAGCAATTTCTCAATAAGAAGCACTATTTCAAAACAAAGGATAAAGTTCTGCAAAGCTAACAAAAAAAATAGACTAAATTCCCTATTGAAGAAAATGATGCATTTTTTCCCCAACTTATTTTGATAATTTTTAAAGCCAGGAAAATTACTTTAAACTTTCTCAATTGAATATAAAAAAACTTTCTACTTGCAGCAATTTTATTATATTACTACAATAATCAGCTGAGACCCATTAAGTGTTAGTTTGACCTGCTTCTCAAGTATCTAAGCAGATGCAGCTGGAACAAAAACAGATGGAAGGTGTAAATGAGAAGATTCAATTAACTTTTTTTTTCCCT
>VXBN01003486.1:0-10851 GCA_013397395.1 Sinosuthora webbiana | reverse complement strand
AGCTTATGGAAGGAAGTGAGCATCACTGCGGGAGTCAGCAGTTCCCCAGTTTGTCACAGCTCTGGGACAGCAAATAGTATTTACTCTGCTGTCCTTCACCCCATGTCCAACCAGTGACCCAGAGTATTAACATAAGCTGTGTCTTCTTCACAGACAGGATCAGAAATAAATGTTGTCACAAGTATAGACGGTTACATTTCCGTCTGGGAGCAGTTCTCACTCACTGGTATGCTGTAGGGCAGGTGTCTGAGATCAGCAACCTTTCTGCACCATCACAGCCTCCTAGATGACTGTGATCTCACCAACAGCTATAAGAGGGCTTTGTAACATGCCACTGGGCAGAGTTAAAGGAGTTAATGAATAAGAAAGGGAATAGCTTTGTAGCCATTCAAGAGAAACACTTCTGAGAAGCGACTCTGACTTTATAAAGTCCTGTGACATTTCAGGTCTAGGAGAAACCCTGTTTGTCAATGCAAGTGTTAGTGCATTGCAAGAGAGGTGCTTCTCTGGAGGAAAAGTATGAAAGATAAACTACTTAAGTTCAGCCTAAAAGTTCAAAACATGTTTTACTCATTAAACTTGGAGAAAACTGGAAACTTTGATTACAGTTATGCAAACATAATGCTGTAAGGGTTATTCTTGCTCCTCTATGACTGATTCTGTTGACAAGTGAAAAATGTGTGGAGTTAATGCTTTCAAAATCGATGGTAATGGTAAACGTGGTACGGCTCTCTTTCCCTGCTCTGTTCTCAGAGTTCATTTCTCTTGATGGTGCTAATTCCTCTCACTGTCTCCAAAGCATTGAGGCTATCTTATTTCCCATGTCCTTTTATGTCTGCCTGTGTGTGTTTATGTTAGTTTTTATATGCAGACTTTTCAGGTGCCACTCAGGTGTCAGCTAGGGAGGACACTGCTCTCAGAGGGAATGAGGCAGAGTTATTTAAGCAGCCCAAAAACAGCCCTTCAGTGGGCTGAGACATTAAAGATTTAAATGTGGTCAGTTTTTTCCTCTTGTATCTTTTCTGTTGCCAAATATATCCAGTTTTAAGGGGAACAAGTTTAGATGAAGTACACCTGTAAAAACATGAGGGCACTGTGGAAAAGAAACCTTCTAGTAAAGAACAGGACAGTAATTAGAAGTGGTTCCAGGAGCCAGTTGCCATTGAAATCATACAAGTAAGTGCTGTTTCTGGGGAAATAATTTCAGCTGAAAACAGACCTAGCAATGTCCACAGAAATCACTCTGCTTGTGTGATTTGTGTGAAAACAGCTAACAACAACAACAAAACATCTTATTGATGTGTTGCTGTTAGCTGTTTTCAAAAGTTTGAAAAGTTAGAGAAGGAAGAAATATTGCCTCAAGGATTTGACTCTTACTGTGACTCTCGGGATTCGTGACATCTCCTGGGCCAGGCTTATGTGAAGCCTGTAAGGCATTGCCAAACACCTGCTCTTTTCATTAAGTTGCTGCTGCTGCTGGCAAAGTGAGAGTGATTATCTCTTGACATTAATGCCCTGTAGATATCTTCTCTATAATTTATTCTGAGATGCCTTTTCTTGGTAAAAATAATAATTTGAAGTTTGGAAGGAAAGTTATCATAGGAATAAAAAGGTTTAGTGACCAAAACCCAGTTTTCCCAATTTCCTGGCAGAAATGGCATCTGCATGCATACAGATATTGAGGTTAGAAGCATGAGATGGTGCGGTGCTTCTCTCGGGGCTTTCACGCTTGCTTCCTGGCTAGCTCTGGCACCGGAGTCGCAATAAAGGTACAGTCCTGTATTCTGGAATACAGTTCCGATCCTGTGGGTCCTTGCCTCAACAGTAGCGTGAACAGTGCGAGAAATAAAGGATGGAACTTCGGTGGGGAACTTCAGCTGGGTTTTATTAAATCCAAGTGGCTTCTTTCCACCCAGGAGCCAGCCTGCCGAAGCTGCCTTACCTCGCTGGGTTTCACCATAAGTATGGGGGTAGGGAAGTGGGAAGGGGGAAGCCTGGAGCCAATCCAGGAGGGTAAGGGAGTGATCTAGAACATAAATGACAGACAGTGGAACAAATCAAGGAATAAAGCAGGGAAGAGAACCGGGACCGTACCAGCCACTCGACATCCTCACCAGAACTTTCTAGAGATCAGGGTGAGGCTGTGGAGTGATTGACAGGACCCATAATTGTGATTGACACCTGGCAATCACTCAGGTGAAACAAAGGAGGGTTTAACATAGGGGTACATGGGAAAAACCATGGTGACTTATATAAAAACAGTATAAAACAAGGAACAAATACAGAAAACAGGTAAAACCCCAAAACACACCACTACAGGTGGGTAAACTGCCACTCGGGACTATTGTCTCCAGGGGATCGGTCTCATCCGCTCCGGCCCCCCAGCCATTACGGTCCAGATCAGGGCTACGGTAAACTGATCTTTCGATTAATTTTTCACTCCTCTTCCTTTCCTCTAGCAACTGTGATTTAAATTTTTCTCTTTCCTTCATTTGCCTATCGACCAGAGCTCTGAGTTCAGATAGTTCTTTCTCTTGGTGCTGGCGTTCCCCTTTTTCAAAGCGGAGCTGCACTCTGCATTCAAATAGTCTCGCTCTGCATTTGAATTCCCTCGACAGCTAAGCTGAGATGATTCAGCCTTCGAAGGAGGTAGTGGAGGATGGGTTTGCCCCCCTTGCGCTCCTGTTAACTCTTCAGGGAAATGCTCGGTGGGTTGACCTGGTGTCTGAGGAGGTACCTGCACTTCTACTTCCATTTGCTCTGGTTGTTCAGGCACTTGCCCTGCATTACTACTATTTGCAACTCCCTGTGGAGTCTTTAACTCCGACTCGGGTAGGACAGAGGGTAGGGATGGTATAACTGTTTCCTCCCCCCCGAAAAAGTCATCAGAAACATCAGAAATGCAGCTGCAGTATCGTCTGGTTCCAAGGTAGTGACGGCTCTGGCTGCAGTTGTTTTTTCTGCCTTCATTTGCTTTAACACCGTAATAATTGCCTTCCACACTTTACTAAGTCCTTTCATTTCTTTGGAACCATCACTGACTGCCTCCCAAAGCGCCGTTCCGAGATTTTCCCATTCACGAGTGTCAAAAACACTTCTGGGGGTAGTAAAAAACCCTTTCTCTTGACCCCATTTTGACAGCCTTTTCAAGGCCTCTGGGTCATATTTTACCTCTCTCCCTGAGAGAATACGCTAAAGAATGTCTAAGGTTGCTTTCTCCTCCTTAGAGAGAGCTTTTCCCATTCTCCAGCACTGGTCACTCACCTGTGTTTATCTGGTGTATCCACTGCACAGCATATTTCTACCTGGAGTTTTTCCCGGGAGATTTCTTTTGCTCCCGACTCTGCCTGGAAGCTGTCCTCTGACTCCCCCCAGCCACGGCCCAGCCGTGGCCAGTCTCCGACTGGGTCCCCCTGCCTATTCACTCTGCAGCACCCTCTTCAAATCCCCTCAGAGTCCAAAGAGTTCTCGGGCTGCTTCACTATCACGCAGTCATCACTTTGTGGGTCACCAACATGCAGGAGCCCAGGACTTCTGAACGACAGAACCAATATGATTTCTGCAGAAGCCATTTGTTGTTCACATTACACTACAGTTATAGATTCTAAGGCTGCTTGTTCACGCATCATCTCATTGGCCGGCTTGCCTGTCCATGAGGCAAGCACACATCCTTCAGGACCACCAATTGGTCAGGGTCCATCATCACATTGTGCCTCCTTTATCTCAGTTTAACATTCTTGGTGGAAAGTTTCTTAGGCTCCTGGATCTTATTTTAGTCTTGTTTTTCTCAGTAACCTTGATGAATTCCTGAGAGTTCAGCTAACAAAAACTGCAGGTGGTTTTGATGCCTAAAGCTTTAGCTTTCATATTTGCAGATTCTGTGCTGCCTAGGGATGTAGTTCTGAACCTCATAGTAAGTGCCAGTAAGCTCTCTTCACAGAGTAGGTAAACAAAACAAATCCTTTTCCTGCTGAGAACCAAGGACAACTTTCTGCCCAAAAGCATAAACAATGGTGGACTGAAGGGAGGAACAAGAAGGATGAGACCTCACAACCTGAAGCTGTAATTGGACAATTAAACCCAATATGAAAATGGACCAAAACTGATAAAAATGTAAGATCTTGTGACAGGTCAGCCATTTTTGTGACTATTCATAGTCGACCCTGGGTGCAGCCTTGGTCAGGCTCCTGTCCTGCCCAAGGTGGATCCTGAAGACCTTTCAATAAATACCTACTTTAATCTCTAGCTCTGTCTAGTCTCTGCTTCAGGTCAGCCTTCCAAGGCATCAGTTTGATAAGTTTTCTCACAAACGGTCTGGTTGTTAAACAGAGTGGCCTAAGTCTTGCAAATACATTGCTACAAGAGGAGAATTAGAGAAGAACTTTTTAACTACTCGTTATCAGGGAAGTGTGAAACAACTGGATGAATCCACAAGAAGGAATAAAATATATTGACCTGATCTGCAGGATGTCATGTAGATAAGTCAGAGTGGAAAACCAAAACAAAGGAAAGTTTCTACATCATCAAAAGCTACCAAGAATGTTTGAATAATGCATGAAACTTATGAATATGTACATACCTTAGTAAGGTAACAGTATATAGATAACACTGCCTTAACGTACCAGTGTGTTCATTGGCCAATAGCCGGGAACACCCCGGCGCTGGACATTGTCCTTTTTTATTCCCTTATTAAACTTCTGGAAAATATTCTGAATGAACTTTTGTTTTTTGCAACCCCAGTAATGTAACAGTATATAGAAAACATTGTTTCAAAACTAATAATGTGTTTTTTGGCAAATAGCCAGAAACATCCCAGCACTAGACATTGTCCCTTCTTATCCCTTTATTAAATTTTTTAAAATTCTGAAGAATAAACTTTGTTTTTCACACTGCTGCAGCCACTTCTGCCCTTCTGTTTACAGTGCTGCAGGCAAGAAGTGGCCAGGCAGGCAAAGTCCATTGCTGGCTGTGCCAAGATGGCGGCGGCCACATGGCTGCTTCTGGCCCCAGTCGCTCTCAGTCTCAGCCACGGGGCCGCTCCCAGCACCAGCCGCATGGTTTCAGCTGTGGCCACTCGCAGCATCGGGATGGCCCCCTGTGGCATGGTCCGGCTGCCCTGTTGGGGAAGGGCCTGGCACTCCCCTCACTACCCCTCAAAGGGCAGGGAGAAAAGGAACAATGGTGCGCCTTTTTCCTTCCAAAATGTCATCACATAGACGTTACTAACTTCTCTAATTAGGCCAGCCAATATGTCAATCATCAGAGCCTTTAGGGATTGACTCTCCTGGACATAGTAGAAGTTTCAAGGAGCTTCTTTCTCAGAAGTAGCATCTGTGGCTTCCTCTGCCCCTACTAAGAGCCAGATTGTGCTAACCTAACACACTCTGTAAACACAGAAAGGAGGATGACTGCTCTGTCTGCTTAAAGCTGACATCATCTTTATTCCTCCCTTTTTGCTCAACACAGCAACAGAGCAATAGTTGATCCAAGTCCAGGTTCTGTTTGTTTTTCATTTTCCAGTACAGTTATTATTGTCAATATGGCTATATTCTGATATTGTCTAATCATAACATCTTACTATTTGCTTTTGCAATTCTTTAATTGCATCTATTTTCAGATCATATAGCTTTAATGCAGAAATGCTATATTTTGTATGTCTTTATATCTGACTCTATTGATTAATTTGTTTCCACTTCCACAACAGTGTTTTGTTCTAATATGTTTATATATCAATATCTGTGTCTATCACAGAAAACATATATTTCAAATTGTTTGGTTTGATGCTACATCTAATAAGCACAGCAAATAAGTTATAATTAGCAAGAAATATCACTTAAGAAAATTACACAGTTGTCTTCAATTTTGTGCTTTATAAAGACTACACTTTTGTAGTTCAAAAATATGAGAAACAAAGGTTAGAGGAACAGGGTGCTAGTGAGGGTCCTCTGCTGCTGAATGAAATGTGCTGATCACACTGGAGCACACTTGCAGTCTTATGGAGATGAGCCAATGACTCCTGAGGTGATAGAAGCCAACAGGGAAACACCAGGGAAATATCTCAAAGGAATTAAGGGGTGTTCCTTTAGGAAGGTGTGTTATGAATAGCTGTGGGGGTTTTGATAAGTCCCTGCCTTTTGCCCAGGCCTCTGGCAGCAGGCAGTAGCTTGATTGAGGTGACCAGCACCCCAAAACCCAAACTCGTTCACAAGTTCTGATGCCTTAGGATTTTAGCTTTTATATTTTTCATATATTTGTAATCCTGCAATTCTTTAGTGTGCAACTCTAAACTCCATATAGAATGTTAGCTACTGTCTTCACATTTTGGTAAGACAACAATTCTTCTCTAGGCCTAGGAATCAAGGACAATTTACTGTCTCAGGCCCTGAGAAATGTAAACAAAAGTGATTTGGTATCATTACAATTCAGGACAGCTCAAATAACGATACATAAAACTCCAGTTTCTTCGGAGGGCATTATAGCAAAATTTTATTGAGAGGCACATCCTTTTATACAGTGTTTCGGTACGATGAATATGATTGGTCATTTGGAACAACACCTCTCGACTGTTTCTTACAAGTAAACAATAAGTTGGAAAAGCACCAGGTGTCAGGAGGAGGATATCTACAAAGATTGTTTTGGGTTCCTCATGATTTCCCAGGCCAGAGTGAGAGTTATGTACTTGGCTTTCCCACAGACCCAAGCTAGTGCCTGAAGCCTAAAAATATATGTTCTGACCACTGTCAGTTACCACATCTCAGCCTTTTGTTTTAAGGTGGAAGGCAGCGTTTGATATCTCCTGCAGGGCCCTTGCAGGAAGGAGAACAAAAACGGCACAAGAGGTCCCTTTAGAAACTTAACAGTTACTAGATAGAACCTCAATCGGACACTTAGAATAGTCAGGGAGATTCTCTGGCACATGCTGTTGAATTCTTCACAATCACATCCATGCACCAACACCAAGTTTTGCTGTTCATCCTTGCAAGGAGTCAGTTACTAATTCTAATACAGTAAACAAAACATCCTCAGTCTGCTCAAAAATATGGCAGTCTAAATTGTCAATGCTCACTACTCTAGAAACAAAAAGAATACTCATTCTCTACTTGTAGAAACGTCGTCTGAATGACGATCGGCATCCTGATCATCATTCAAATGTTGCCTGTTGGCCACATTCGGGTTTTGATGTTGCCAGTCAGGACGAACGCACCTTGTGGATATCCACCGTACCCCAGTATCTGTGGAGATGGAGGCATACCTACAACCCCAAACAATAAGCTGACATGGGCTCTCCCACTTATTAGTGGTTAGACCCTGTACCCTGACTTTCACTCGAGGCAGGTGCATCTCTCTTGATAACTGCAACGAAAAGGAAGCAATTTGAAATTACAGGATTATTTGAATTTTGTGGCACTATAACATGATTAATCGTATATAGAGCCTTACCCAATAGACTGTGTGGGGTTTCTCCAGGCATTCCCCTTCTTTGTTTTTACAACACACTTTAAAGTTCCATGAGTGTGTTCAACACTGGCTTGACCAGTTGGAGAACATGGAATGCCAAATTTGTGCAACACTCCCTATACACATAAAAACTGCCATGTTGTAGGCGAGATCATTTTCAGTTTCACAGAAGAAAGTATACCTAAGATTGCAAAAACTATCTCCCAACGGGCAATAGTATTACAGCCCCTTTTCTCCAAAATGAGCAGATGCCCACATGGCAGAGGAGAAAATTTCAATAAAACACGGGCACATACTTAAGTCAGCCAAATTCAGCAATATGAGTGGTATCTGTTTGCCAAAGCTGCAAGGCTTTCAGGCCTCTGAGGTTTAGCCCCGCTGATAAAGGTGCAGCAAGGCCATGACAGTCAGCGCAAGAACTGACAATGTCACGAACCTCAGTTGGCATTAATTGAAACTGCTTCTGCAGAATATGTGCACTTTGATGGAAGATCATGCAGCACTTTGACTAGTAGAATTTTGTCAGGCTGAGGTGCTACCTATGTAGGATTAGCTAATTTGTCAACCCTGGGATTACCTTCTATTATGAAACCTGATAAATTGGAGTGACTCTGAATATGCAGGATGTAATATAGACAAATTTAGACTTGAATTGCACACCACAAAGTTTCAATAATTGAAACAAAGTTGCATTATTGACCTCTTTCAGAAGTGAACAATCCAAACATTTGGTTATATCTGCTACATAAGCAGATTCAATGACCAAATTCAGGGGTACTTGAAGAAATTGTTGGAATGCCATGGCAACAGCCCCCAATTCAATCAGTCAGGCCGAGCCTGATTCATGACCCTCTAGCATTTGCCAGTCAGATTCATCCTCCCAGGTAACAATGGCTTTTCCTGTTTTTTCTGAACTGTCATTAAAAGATGGTGGTCCTTGCACAGGCACCCAGCTATTTTTGGCCCCAATGACAAATGGGTTGATTTTTATCAATAATTTATAACTGAGCAGGTGATAAGCAATCTGCCCTGAAAATTTGTACCACATTTTGCAAAGAAGCACTGTTCGCTGTTAACAAGGCTCCAATAAAAGTCTTCTGGCTATATTGTGTCTTGGGTTGGGAAGACAGGTATCTGCCAGGGAAAGCTGGAGTTTCCCTTGGAATGGAGAATGTAAACCACCCCTCCCCTTTCCAATTATAAATTGGCAATTAGAGGCTTTCAGGCAAAGATTTGGGAATAGGGATAACAGTTTTTTACTAGGAATATTAAGAATACAAATGTAGTAGTACAAAAAACCAAAAACAAGCAAACAAACAAACAAAAATCCTAGAAACCCTGACAGAGTCAGAAATACAACCTGACACCCTATTCGTCAGGGTGTTGGAAGCAGTCTAAAATAAGCCCTCCTGGAGTGGCAGATGTAGTTCTGTTGGAGTAGAGATGGTCCTGTAGAAAAACAGTCCAGTAATGGCGAGATGGGTCCGGTCTTCCTCCGGGAATCCAGAGGGAACACTGGATGCCTGGTGTTCCTACGTCTCAGTTTTTATCTAGGTAGGAAGGGTTTGGCTTCCCCCACTGGGTGGAGCATCTCACAATGGGAATATGGAATGGGTCATGTCATTGGTGAGCCTTAATGGCCCATTACCAGAAGATATCCCCCGGAGGGTGGACATGTTGTGGAAGAAATAAAGAACGATGCCCCACCCGGTTTTGACAGCTGGCCCATTACCAGAAGGCACCCGCCCCCTATCTCCTGGAGTTACAAGAGATAAAGAAAACACCTCCCCAACCAGTTTCAACAGATGGAATAGAATAAACATTTTTTGGTTACATAACCCAAGACAATTGTAAGAACAATTTTTGCAGGATCAGCTGCCATTAATTGCAAACACCGTTAATGGCATTTGATTATCAAATGAGCAATTAATTCAGACAACATGGATGCTGTTTTGTTTGGTTTTTTTTGATGTGAGGGCATGTGAAGATGTGTGTCAGGGCCAAAATGACAGCCCATGGCCATGCTATAGATAAGAAGACTGTTCAGGCAGCAGCCAATGAGATGACCTACTTCCCCAAGGAGCAGAAGGTCTACTCCGAAAAAGGCTGCAAGACTGTACAGGCCAAGTCTTGTGATGAGAGAGATGAAAGCTAGGGGTTGATTTCTACTTTGAATCTCCAAAGCACTTTCAAAGCTTTTGCAAATCTGTGTATTTGCACTTACACTTTTTTACTGTTGTAGGAAGTATGGTGAAAATACCAGAGTGAGATGTATGGGCTTTGTAGCTTGTATTTTTTTTTTTGATGGGGCAGAGAGACCCATTGCAGGATGTGCAGGATTAGATCACTGTTCACTCAATTGGCCAATGATACCTGTAGGATGTAAACCTGAATTAATGATTGTGGTGGTGGGTTTTTGTCAAGTTATGGTTTGCTCCTGTTACCCCCCAGTGTCTGGTTTATCTTGGGTTTTACCCCAGGTTTTCCCCTCCCCGGTCCCTTTGTCCCTCTTCCCTGGCCCTGCCCTGTGTTAACCTGGGGCAAATCACCTACCCACCCTCTGCCCCCTAGTTTAAATGTTAAGCATGCGGGACCCCTCGCCCTCTCTCTCTTGGACCATCTGGAAGAATAAACATCTGAGAGAGCCTTCTCTAATTCCTTGTTCCGAGCCTCGTTACTATAAAGGCCACCACTGCAGAAACAGCCTGTTCTGCACTGTCTCTTGGGCTGCTGGCATTCCGAGAGCAGTACTCCTGTTACCAGGGCAGGAGTTTTGAGCTAGCCAGGTCTCTCCGGCCCATCGGTAACAAATGATGAAAACAGTAATATCAATGGAGAGATTTGCTTGATAGACCTTATTCCCAAAGATCTACATGATCCCAATCACCACAAATTAAAAACACAGCATTTGGTAACCTCAAGGCACACCAAAGGCACGTGAGATATTACATGAGGTACAATTACATCCTTTTAGGAAAATAAAGGTAAATAATTTTTGCTTTAGTGTCCAAATAATTGAAACTCAGGGAAAAGTCCATCAGCACCAGGATGTTGATCTTTGGCATCACTGGATGTCTTCTTGAATCCTGAAACAGGGAATAACTTGAAGAACATTAATGGAAACAGTACCATGATGCTGACACAGAGCTTTTGTTGTCAAATTGTCTGTATAATTTTCAGACACAATTGTCTCTTTTGCAGTCACTCTTCTGTTGTTCTGGCCACAAAGGCTATGCAATGTGTCTCTTTTCACTCCTCGAAGGTGATGGGTGTCTGATGTGACTGCTTGAACCTGCTGATGATAAAACACAGGCGTATCTTCTCCTTAAGTTAATAAATTAATTAGACTTTACTGTTAGTAAATCAAAGTTTTTGATTTGATAATTCATTTTC
>VXBN01003480.1:0-13125 GCA_013397395.1 Sinosuthora webbiana | reverse complement strand
TTTTTGGTTTTTGGTTTTTGGTTTTTTTTTAATTTAAAGAGGAGGAGAGAATACTTGCAGGACAAAGAGAAAGATGAGAAGGAAGAAAGAAGATCAGTGAATGTCCAGCACTGGTTTAGAAACAGGCTCTGCCAAGCAGGGGGAAAAGGAGCCTTTTCCAATCCATTCCATTTATGGTTATTAGTATTGATATTGTATTTCTCTTGGCTCCCAAAAGGAAAACTGGGGAATGAATTAGGAAAATAATACATTTCTGTAAATAATTTTTTTTCCAATTCAGATGTTTTTTAGGAAACGAGAGGGGGGGAAAAAAAAATCTGCTTCTCAAATGTCAAGGACTTGAAAGACTAAAAATACATCACCGGAATAAATAAATTAACCCAGAAGACAGGACTGATGCTCCGCAGGCATCAGGGATTAAATAAATTCACTAAATTCAAAGTGGTACTGCAGATAAGAGCTCTTTGTGCTGCAGCATGTACAGCTCATTGATTCTGGGACTGAGGTGCTGTGCACTCTTGTAAAGGGGACTCTGCCTGATATGGCTTAACCCTGCCATAATGCACAGCCCCGTGCTCCGAGCGTGGAGCCCGCTCCCCTCTCCCCATTTGCCTTAATTTGGTTTGTGCCTTCATTTGCTGCACCACATCTGTGCCCTCTCCCCCACAAGCCTTTCCCCAGCACTGCCTGAGGGACAAGGGGCACTTCAGGAGGTGCAGGGAAGGGGCCGTGGGCGTCTTCCACAGGGATGGAACACCCCAGCATTTCCCTTTTCCATCGGGTTTTGGGGGAACTGCGGGGACAAGGAATCACCAGCAATGCCTGGACCATGCAGGGACCTTAGGGGAGCAGCTCCAGTGAGGATCCTGCTTCTGCACGCTCACATTTTGTTATGGGAGCCACCAAGGAATGTGTCTGACCAAGGTCAAAACATGACCTGGACAGATAAGATGAATTTTTCTGGACAAAAAAAGAAAAAGTGGAAACATTTGTAATAAACCCTGGAGGGGCTGTGCCACACCCAGCGGGAATGAAGTTGGGCAAGTTCCAATCTACCTGTTTTCCATGGCAGAGGGTGTTTTCACCCCCCTGGTTAGATGCTGAGCTGTCAAAGTCACTTTACACCGATACAGAAGGACATTTAATTCCTCCTTTGGAAGCTCTCCTGGTGCTCAGCTCAGCTTTCCTTCACACGTTGCTCTGGAGGGCCAGCAGAGCTTTCCAAACACAGAATTTCATCATTTCCCAAGAATGAGAAAAACCTCCAGGCCTCTGGAGATGTGAGGAAGCAGCTGGGCAGGACAGAGATGCTCTCAGGGTGTTCTGGTCCCTCTTCCTTGGGTGAGGTGGACCTTGGGTGAGCACCTTCCCAGCTTCGGGGCATCCTTGGGTGTTGGCTTTCGGAATCACTGCAGAAAGAGCTGATCTGGCCAAGGGGAAAGACTTTTATCCTTAATTGTTATCTCCTAGGTGTGAGGGAAGAGCTCGGGGAAGAGCTCCATGGCATGAAAGAAGTTGCTACAGGGACTTTTGGGTAACCTCCCCAGATCCCTGCATCTCCCTCAGGTTTGGCAGATCTCCCAATATCTTTCACCAAAATCAAGCTCTTAATCTCAAGGTACCTTTCCTATGTAAGGCTGCCTCCTGAGCACAATCTGCAGGGCCCGTGTTTCAACACCCAGGATTCATTAATATTTCCTGCAGAGTGCTCAGTAAGTAGCAAATAAAGCAGGAAGTGTCCCAGATGTTGGAAAGAAAAAATGGAATTATTCATTGCTTACTAACATCAAATGCTAATGTGAGAAAAGCATCCTTGAAGAAATCCTTGACTAAAATTCATCAGAGTGATGTGAAATCACTGTTTTAATTATGCATTTTGAATGTATTTATTAGTCCCGGTTCTGATCTGACTTACAGATGTTTAGCAGTGATAAGGGTCTGCTGCAGCCTTTGGAATTACTCATGATTTATAATGACAAAACTTGGATCAGAATTAGGTCCTTGTCACTACTCTATAATATCCTTTCATCAAACTTCACATTCAACAGATGAAAGCGACCGTGGTTTCTGCAATTTCCAACTCCACCACTGAGCCCATGAGCTCCTTTTTTTTGAAATTTCTCCTACAGAAATGATGACTCTCGCAGCAAATTTTGTCTGCTTGAGTTATACTTGCCACGAGAAACTTGAGAGCAAAGGAATTGGACTCTTCACTCCACCGAAATGATGCGTTTGGCCTTGTGCTGGCAGTAAACATGGAATTTTAATGAAGGAGTTAATTGCTTTAATTATGCAACTCTACAGTCTCATTCTTTCTTATTGTTGTGGTTATTAGATATATATCTAATATTGAAAGATTTTCCAAACGTGTGGGAGATCCAGGAATGTGATAAGGTTACCCAAAAGCTCAATACCAGACAACAACTGGATGTGCTCAATATCAGATATTTAAAATAAAACACCCTCTGTTCAAGAATGATTCAAAGCCATGTGGTTTCTTTCCAAAGAATGATGGAATTTTAAACTATTGCTTGCTCTAGAGCTGATCCAGAAAGATCAAGTCTCCAGGGATGCTTTACTCCCTAAGGCATGAATGCATGATAAGCTAAATGTATTCCATAAATGCCTTGATGACATTAAACTAAATTTTTTAAAGAACAGATGGAGAAAGTTAATAAATATTTCATTCTATAATATAAAACTCACTTCTATATTCACAACTTCAGGGATCCTCAGCTTCACAGATATCAATAAGTCTGATGGATTTCTTGCTGCATTCTCATTCTTCTGCCCTGGTGTCTCTTATGGGATCATCATTTCTGCATGCTTGGATTGTTTTATGGGATCAATGAAAGGCAAGTGACTGTAAATCTTGACCTCTTCTGCTCCTGGATTATATACTTTTATTCTTTGTGACCATAAGTGTTCATCTCCACATTGAATAGATAATTAAATGACAAAAATTATTCAAAGGGAATTTATAGTGAGAAATTATCCCTTGAAGAACTGATGGGGAACAGGCATAACCCAAGGAGAATCAGGAAAAAGGAAAAAAACAGTTTAGAATGGACAAATAAAACACTAAAATCTCTGTGTATTTGGGAACGTTATGAAACATCCATTCACTGGGAAAAAAAAACTGTGACTTTTACCTGCACATCCCAATTCTATTCAAACAAAATTTCTATTAAGGGAAAACAGTGTGGATATTGCTTAAGCACTGTAGCCCAAGCCTGTTATTCATATGAAAGAACTAATCTTTACATGGGGGAATTACAATTTCTCACTCCGTGTATGCCATGAATCTTGTAAAAGAATAATTAGAACTTGCTCCGAAAGGAAAGAAACGCCAGACTTGAATAATATTTTAGGAAGAGCATTAACAAACATTTTTACACTGCCAACAATCTTCAGCGCTTCCTAGCAGAGATTTACATTCCATTATTAATTAACTGCACTGAGTCAATAGTGTGACACAAAGCTCGGGAGATGTGAGTTGAGCACAAACTCTGACATCCACGAGAACGGCGCATTCTGAGAGGTTTGATTTAAAATCTATGCAAATGAGCTCAGCAAGCAAGGACCCAACAAACTACTTCAAAGCGCCACGCTCCAGCCCAAAAAAACACGGCAAGATCAAATCTTTGTCATCTCTCAAGTGTCTTTACAGACCTCTGCATATTCAGCACAAATTATTTCACCCCCAGCACCCAAAATTTGGTAGAGAATTAGGAGGTGATTGCTCTTTGTAGGGTCACTGCCACATTAGCCAACCACCTGAGTGACTGCAGGAATTTAAATGTATTTAAATGTTATATAATTTTTGTCTTTTTGAATCTGACTCTTGTCCATAAAATACAAGGTCCCAGCTGAGCTGTCTGACAGGGACAAATGAAACAAAGCCCAAAAAAACCCCAATACTATTGTCCCCACTCCCATTCCTCCAGCTCCCACCATCATTCAGTTCTTGGGCTGAGAAACTTCCCCAGATTGTGTCCAGGGAAAATATTCAATTCAGAGTAATTCAGATATTCAATTCAGAGTAAATTATTCAAAACAAATTTATAGTGAAATTTGCCACTTGAAGAACTGATGGGGCACAGGCACAGCCCAAGGTGATGTCACAATATCATGCTTTTGTCCCCCCTCACCTTTCAGTTTTTGGGCTGGGAATCCCCACAAAACTGCATCCAGGTAAAATATTAAATGCAGAGCAAAGCATTGCTGTAAAGAAGTACTAATTAATTCATGTTATGCTTCAAGCCACAGAAATTGGTTTATTCCCTTATTGAAAGTTAGGTTAGGTCCAGGTACATTTGTATCTTAAGAATCAGGGCTTTTAAGGAAGAAAAAAAGTTTCTCATGTTTCCCGACATCCCATTAAAATGGTTGTCCTTTGACGTCAATTAGAGCCAGCTAAGGAAAAAAAAAATCATCCTTAATTGCTTTTAAGAAATAGACATTATTGCTTGCACCGTCGCAGCCAGATTCGATTTCCTTTTACAAGAAACCAGGATGCTGGGAATGCTGTAAACTCCAGCTCTGCTGAATATGGATGTGGAGCTCTGCTGACAGAGAGCTGCTTTCCCTTGGGCTGCGGAAAAAACTGGTGCAAACCCAACCAATGCGCTGAAATATCTCCAAAGTGGAAAAAGGCTGGAGCTGGATGTTCAGCTGGGGCTGGTTTGGGATAGGCAGTGGTTGGACACCTCTGCTCTGGAGCCAGACCGGGAAAGCTGGGGGTGTTCTCCTGGAGAAGGCTGCAGGAAGAGCTCAGAGAACCTTCCAGCACCTAAAGGGGCTCCAGGAGAGCTGGAGAGGGAGTTCAGACAAGGGATGGAGTGACAGGACAAGGGGCAATGGCTTCCCACTGCCAGAGAGCAGGATGGGATGGGATATTGGGAAGGAATTCCTGGTTGTGAGGGTGGTAAGGCTCTGGCAAAACATACCCAGAGAAGCTGTGGCCACCCCTGGATCCCTGCAAGTGTGCAAAGCCAGGCTGGATGGGGCTTGGAGCAACCTGGGATAGTGAAAGATGTCCCTGCCCATGGCAGGGGGTGGAACAGGGGGGATTTTAAGGTCCCTTCCAACCCAAACCACCCTGGGATTCTGTGGGTGCCCAGTGCTCCATCCCTGCCTCCCCATGAGAGTGAGCGTAACCTATCCCGACAATTAGAGCTACACAAACAATCAAGTCCTCAAAACCCGGGTGTGTTTCTTTACAAGGCGTATCCCCAAATTTCTCAAAGCCTTCTCTGCAGTTGTTTTACTGCAGGGAATCCAGAATGTCTCTTCCCACCAGGAAGAAGAGGAGTCCAGAGAGCAGCACCAGGGGCACCCCGGCGGCGGCGAACATGAAGGACCACCCGTAGTAGACGTGCACGGGGACATTGTCCAGGCACTCCTCGCTCCTCTCCAGGAGGATGTACTTCTGAAAGTCAGCTGCAAACTCCTTCCACATCACAAAGAGAAACACGAGCAGGAGAAACAAACCTCCTGGGGGGAGAGACAGAACTGAGTTATTGCCGGTGCAGAAAATACAGGAGCAAAAGTGAGAAGAGATCACAGCAGCTTCTCATTCACGCTCTGCACCAAAGCTTTTGTGTTGAGGAATTTTTGCTCCTGGCATTGCTCTGCAGGTTCCTGTGGAAGCTGAGGCCACTCGCCATGGCAGAGCCCCAGACCACAGTGATCAGTTCCTGCCCACTGACACCTTCTGCTGACCACCAGCACTTCTGAAGGCTCTGCTTCAGCAGCATAAGGACAAACCACCAGAGCAGGGCTGATGTTCCCAGCAGGGACCTGCATTCCCCTCTTGACAGTGGGATGTTTCACCTTTTTCACTTTTAATTTCTCAGATATTAATGAGGAGACACCAAAACTTAACTTCTTCCTTTTTTGTATCTACCCTTGCAAGCAGTGTCATAGCCAATCCCCACCAGGAAGGCAAAGATGCCATGATAAATCCTGCTGATGGCAAAATTCCGGCACTGCCGCCCCCAGAGCCAGCAGAGCCTGCAGGGTCAACACATTATAGGGTAGGAAAGGCACACAGCCATGAGATGTTAATCTTAGATGGGCTACTAAATACCAGAATAATAACGAGAATAATAAGCAGCTTATGCCATGAAGCTGGAAGCAGATGACAAAAACTAGAGTGGCCCAAATCTCATTTACGCTGTATCATTAAAAATATATATATTTCTATGGTGCATTTTAAACTCAACATCTATTAAAGCTAAATAGTGACGGTGTGATGACAGGTCTGAAAGCAGTTCAGAAATATCTGATCTTGCTACTTCACAGGTAGAAGCTGCTATTTTTAAATGGTGCTGTATAACATATATATACACACACACACACACATATATGAAAGAAATACATCACAGCTTGGATTATTTTTATGGCTGAAGTGAATCGCTCGAAATTAATTTAGTTGACAAGTTACCACACAGTTCTGTGGATGTGTTGTGGCTTCTGCAGGATTTAATTTCTCCCCTTGCCATTTTTAAATCAAAGGTAGTTGTGGTCTATTTAATTATTCTTCCTGGCAGCTTATACACTCCAAAACCCAGCTCTTGTGCTAAGGAAAGGAAAGGGGCAAAGCTTGACATTGATTTATCTGCTTAGGGAGGTTACTGAATCTTCATCCAAAGGAAACACGTTCGTGTTTTACTGTGATTCTGTTTATAATGGTTATAAAAACATCTCAGAGACAAAAATAAGACTTACATGAAGGTAAGAGGCTTCAAAGTCCTCTGGGAATGAGACAGAAGATGCAGCTCACACTAAACTGTCACATTTACTAAACTGCCTGCCTCCCATGCCCTAAAATGATGCAATCTTCAAACAAAAATTGGTGTAGCCACACGAATATTCTTTACATCACCCCACACTGATATTCCTGCCATTCTCCCTGACGTGGAGGAGTCCTTGTTTTTCCTGGAGAGGCAACCAAGGAGTTAAACAGCAGCTGCTGGAACATTTGCATGTTCATTGAGGTTTTGATACCACTTGAAATTAAGTGCACAAATAAATATTTTACACTTACTATGATAGTTGTATGCTTAAAATACCAATTATTCTACTATGAGAAAGCGATGGCGTGTTCAAATAGTCGCATGTCCTTTACAAAATACAATGTATTGATAAGAAGGCAATTAAGTCTTTATTACTGATGTAATTTAAAATTAAATTAATTAGATAGCAACTGAACCTTGAAAAGTGCTCCTTTAAAGATCAATTTCTATTTCATTAACTTATAATACCTACCGTAAGAGACGCAAATGAAAGCGCAGCCCCGGTGGGACAGAGAACGTGGGTATGGAAAAGTACTTTGGAATTTTGCTTTAAATACCCAGGAATTCTCTGTTGATTTCTCCCAGGACAATTTAGATGGCCTAAGTCTTATTTTTTTTTAAAGGAAACAGATCAAAACCTTCCAGTTCTTTCTGAGGAGGGCATGGGAAGACCCAAGGGTGGGTGGCCCCACCCCCAACCTCTTCAGGAGACAAGGAATGGGAGCTGGTCCCTCCTCTGGCCTCAGGAGAAGCTCCAGGTCTTGGCATGGAAGGATTTATTATTAAACAGATACTGGAGGTGATGGCATGGCCATGGCATCTAAATTAAGAATGTTTTCACACTCTGGGCAAATGACAAGAATATGTAAAGCAAGCAGCCTTCTTCCCTGGTATAATTACAGCTGAGTGATGAAGACTCCCTGGGATTTACACCATGTCCTTAGTGGGAAGAGAAAAATCAGAAGGGCAGGTGCAGCCAAAGGACGGGAGCTCAGGAAGGGAAGCTCATCAGAATCTGCTCAGCCAGAAATACTTGTCTGGAGCAATCACAAGTGTACCTGAACCTACCTAAAATGTGTCACAGTTACAGCCTTTTCATCATGAGAAAATCAGGACGTTTCACTCCCGCACTACCAAAGTGTTCAGCACTTCTGTTTTAAAATGCTGTTGTATTTGGGATTTTTTAATCTGTTGAATAGGTTTCACTTTACCCCCTGCCCTCTGTGGCTTTAAGTGCTGGACACAGCAGAAAATCATCTTTGTTTCCTGCCAGCTTTGGATGTAGAGACACAGATTCCTTCCTGCTTTGGGCAGCCAAATGAAAAAGTGAAAAAATGTAGTTTTCTGTCCTAAACATGACACTGGCATTGGCACTCACACCCAAGGCACAGTGTGTGTATTGGGTTTGGGTAAAGGAAGACATCATCAAACCTCATCCCCATGACCCTCTCAGCATCCCTGTGCTTTCTCCACTGGCAAATTACCTGAGTGATCCCTTCCCTTGCCTCCTTCTCCCTCTTTGCCTCTGTTCATTAGGATGGCACTGGGAAAAATTAACTGCGAAACTCCATCTCCAGGCTGATGAGGTCAGTGGCATCTTCTGGGGAGGGGCTAATTGCCAGAAGATTGCAGTGGGGTATTAAATCTGTCTCCTTTGTGTGCCGCAGATCCGGGAGCCTGGAGCTCCATCCCCCTCTCCCAGCGGAGCTGCGTCTTCCGTGTGGGCAAATTGAAGCAGAGCTTTTCCTTTCTCTCACTTTATTTCCTTGTGACACCTTTATAGCTGCTAATTGTGGGGACAGGTGAGTGAACTCAATCTTTAACTCTTATTCTGGGGAAGCTACTGAACTTTTGTGTAATCTGCTAATTAGGAGAATAATGAACTTTGACTCGTTCTCCTCTCTCACTCGTTGCCTCTTAAGGATGTTAATAAGAAGGAAATGGAGGGGTGACCTTCATCTGTCCTTCCATGACTGTCAGCCTTCACTGAACGTGGGGAGCCTGAGACTGCCAAAGTGGAGCTGCTCCACTTGGGAAGAAGAATCTGAGAAAAAAATCCAGCACTTTAACTCACAGGAATGGGAAATCTGCCTTTTTTTCCATGCTGTTGGGTCATGCTGAAGAACAGGTCAGTCCCACTATAGGTAGGGATGTGACCCATCATCCCTGGTTGTTCCAAGCCCCATCCAGTCTGGCCTGGAACACTTCCTGGGATGGGGCATCCGTAGCTTCTTTGGGCAACCTGTGCCAGTGCTGCACTTCTAAGTTTGGTCTCTCATATGCCCAAAGGAGAAGGAAACACAGGAGAGGAGCACAAGGTAGGAAAAATGAAGGACCACGGGCAAAGTTGTCTCAGCAACTCAAAGGGCTTCCAGAAGCTGCAGCACCCAGCTCACCCAGCCCTCCCAGTGACATTGCAGTGACAATTAACCAACCTCTGACTACTGAAACAAAGGGACAATCAGGCACCAGGCAGGATCTGCCACCCCTTGGGAGTGCTGAAGCTCATTCCAAGATGGCAAGTGCTGGGAGGAAAGCAGAACTCTGGCTCTTGGGTTACATATTCCAGGTGCTTTTGGGAAAAGGCTGGCAGGGAAGACTGCTCAGCTGGGGCTATGGATGTGCAAAAGCCGCCCCAACAAATGTCAGATGGGCTCCAGCTCTTTCCAGAGTCACCCAGCGGAGGAAATCCAGAGAAATGGCTCCAATGCTTTGGAAGAGCTCTCAGAAACACCTCCCAGAGAAGTCCATTGGTTATGGGAGCTGGCACAGCGAGATTTGCCCTCTGGAATGTACAGTAAATAAAAGGCATCTCAGAGGGAAATCTAGAGGGATCCAGCTGAGCCATAACAATCCTCACCCCTGGGCGCTGGATTCCCCCAGCGACAGATGGACACACAACCCTCCTCAGGACCGTGCCAGGCTGGTCACCCAGAAATGTCTGGGGATGCATTTGCACCAGTAGTGTCTTTAGAGCCTTTTGGTGGAAAAAGCGACATCATTTTGCAATGAACAACCACGACTTCTCCCAAAAGTAGGGAGTTGGTGGGCAGAACAAAGCTGCTGATGGAGGGTTCCCTGCGAGGCCGGGACATCCCGCCATCCTGGTGCTCCATCTCCCATTCCGACTGCCAGACCACATTCCCACTCTGCAGATTGCCAGCTTTTTCACACTTCCTCAAGGAGAGATCCTTTCTGCAAGGGAGGTTAATTAACACTGACCTGCAGGCCATGATTAGAAGACAAGAGGCGCTTTCTCCTGCATCATGCCTGCACATCCCGCTATCCGAAGGAAGGGAATGGCTGGGGACTTGAGGCTGTGTTAAATCCATTGTTCCTACTGCTTAGTGCAATTATGCAAAATATTTTTAGAAGAGATAATGAGAAAATAACCATGGAGGGATGCAACCCAAATCCACCCAGAAGCCAGGGCCAAGCAGGATCCAGAGGTCTGAGATCAGGATAAGCCCCCCCCTGAATAAAAGGATCAGTTGAAACACCAAGGAAACTTTGCTGAAAAACACATTGAATCCTTTTGCTATCATTTGAATGGAAAATATAGTAGGAAGTGTCTTCCAGCTGAACTCGTTCCCCCGAATGACTGTTAATAACAATGATTGCTGTTCAGATTGAAGCTGCATTAATACAAACTTCAATTTTAACAGCAGCATCTTTGTCTAATGCCAAGAGGTTTATGTGATGCATAATCAGCTCTTCTAAAAAGTGTCACATTCGAAGCCCAAGCCTTTTAATCAAGGAGTAGTCAAAGTGGAAAAACAATGAAAAAGAAAAAAAAAAGGAAGACAGCTGAGTATTACTCGGCATCCTTTTCTGTGATATTTCTGCCCAAAGTGCAGGCTGGACACACTCCTCAGGGACATCTGCTGCCTCCTGGGAGCCTGGACTACAGATGGGAAGAGAAAGCTTCCTGCCGTGGTACAGCCCTTGGATTATTATCCATTATGGGATCACAACAACCCCATGGAAAACTACAGGCTTGGGGCAGCGTGGCTGGGAATCTGTTTGTGGAAAAGAACCCCCAGGGATTCCCAGGTGGGCAAGAGGCCAATGGCACCTGGCTTGGATGAGGAATGGTGTCCAGGGGGATCTGAGCAGTGCTGTTCCCTCTGCTGGCACTCCTGGAGCACCTCCAGTGCTGGGGAAGCTCTGGGACCCTCATGACAAGAGGGACACTGAGGGGCTGGAACATGTCCCGGGAAAGGAACAGAGCTGGGATGGGGCTGGAGCACCAGGAGTGGCTGGGGGAGCTGGGAAAGGGGCTCAGCCTGGAAAAAAGGAGGCTCAGGGCGGGCCTTGTGGCTCTGCACAACTCCCTGTCAGGAGGAGCCAGCCATGGGGGTTGGTATTTGCTCCCAGGGAACAGGGACAGGAGGAGAGGAAACGGCCTCAAGCTGCACCAGGATGGGTTCGGGTTGGACAACAGCAGGAATTTCTGCATGGAAAGCATTGTCCATGTCTGTCACAGGCTGCCCAGGGCAGGGGTAGAATGACCATCCTTGGAGGAATTTAAAAGTTGTGTAGATGTGGAAGCTGGGGACATATGTCCGTGTCAGGACCTTTCTTGTTAAATATTTTCATTAATGTTTTCGGGCCCCCAGATTTGGGCTCACTTGAACCATAAACTGAGAGCAAAGGCAGTGTCTCGTGTGATTATGCCAGATATGAGGAGGCAGGAGCTGGTGAAGGATCTGCAATTAAGCAGTGTTTTTTTCAGAGAAAGGCCTGATTTCATTACGAAGTTCTTCACTTGGTGCAGCTCAACTGAGCTCCAGCCTGTGGCTGCTTGAGTCATAAAAGAGCTTTTTTCTGAGTTTGAGTCACTGGTATAAATCAAGTATTTCTACTATTGAAGCCAGTTATTCCTCTCAAATAGAGAAGAGGAAAAAGCCCAAGTGATAATTCAGTGGAATCATTGGTAACAGCAGCGGGAAAAATGAATAAATGCCTATTTTTAATTCATTTTCCTGCAGTGCCATCGTTTCATCTTTTCAGGTCTCCTTAAGCCAGCCCTCCCATTCTGGATCATGGGGTTTGCCTTTCATCACTCTGTGGGTTTCCAGCTCTATCAAAGCTAACAGCAGAGGCAGGAGCAGCCCAAATGCAGCGCCTGACTTTGGGGAACTGAGAGGGGCTGATTCTGCCCAGGCTTAACACACCTGCAGGCTTTACTGAAATAAAAGGCTTGCATAGAGGAATAGTAAAAAACAAAAGTGATTTTCAAAAATCTCAGCCTTGCTAGGGCTAGGGACTATCTTGCTAAACCTGGCTGAGCACAGAATCATGGAGTGACAGAATGGCTTGGGTGGGAAGGGGCCTTAAAGACCATAAAGGCCACGGACAGGGACACTTTCCACTGGACCAGGTGGCTCAGAGTAGNGTGGGGAAGAGGGAAATCATTTGCTGCTCCCATCAGAGCCCCATCTCCCGCGGCAGCACTCCACCCCCACCTGCCCCCACTCCAAAGCCACCCTGCCCCAGCCATGTCCCCTCACCTGAGAGCAGCAGGAATCCTCCCCCAACTTTGTAGGAGCGGGGGCTGGAGAAGGGGACCCCACACACCAGCAGGAGCCCCCCCACGAGCCCGGCAGCCACGGCCAGCAGGATGAACGCCGTCCAAAATCCTCTGTACACTGCAACAGGAGCAAAGGCAGTGAAAGGAGGGGGAAAGAGGCTTTCTTCAACCTCAGAAATCTTTTTCCTTAATGATGCCATGTTTAACTCCTGCTGTAGCAACAGTAAAAACAACAACCTGTGACGCTGCTGTGTCAGGCAGCCAGGGCTTTGCCAGGGTGCCTGGAATAGCCACGGGTTCAGGGGGAATGTCATGCCCTACAGAATGGGACTGGAATGAGGCCAAAGGGTTGGGAAGGCTTGCCAGGGAAGCACACCAAAAAAAGGGGTGGGAAGAAAGGACACCGCTCTTAGTTGTGCGGGGGGAGGTTGGAAAAGCTTGGCAAGAAAGGAAAGAAAATAGCAAAAATTGGAGAAGTGGATTCAGACCATAGCTTTGTTCCACTTTAATTAGCACTTCAGGAAGGTGCCAGGCTCCCAGTTTAAAATAAAAGCAGTGTTTGCTAGCAGGACTTCAGAGAAAACAGGAGCTCATGAGTTCCCCCATTAATGGCCTTGTTTAACTCTGGGAAAGAGAATGGGGCAGGAGAGCAGCTGCCTCTCCATCCAAGGAATTTGGGGGTTTGGCTGTGACTTCATACAGCCACCCCAGGCAGAGCTGAGCAAGCTTGGTCCATCACATCTCACCAGAAGGAACTGGAATGGGATGGAGCCCACTAATTTAAGTCTCCCA
>VXBN01003479.1:22065-52598 GCA_013397395.1 Sinosuthora webbiana | reverse complement strand
TGGGCTTGCGGTGAGGGGCGGCCGCCGAGCTCCCTGCGCCCGCTCGCCGCCGCCTGTGTGCCCACACCCGCCTGCTCCGGGCGCTCTTGTTGTTCCCGCAGATGAAGGAGACCATCATGAACCAGGAGAAGCTGGCCAAGCTCCAGGCCCAAGTGCGCATCGGTGGCAAGGTAGGAGCCGCCTCCGCGCGCTGCCATCGGGGTTGCGTGTCCCTGCCCGCAAGTCGGGCCTGGCACAGTGGGTCCTGGAAGCGGGTGTGGGGAGGAGCCCTGAGCGCCCTCAGCTTCGCTGGTATGCCTTCAAGGGAAGCTTGCTCCCCCTCTGAAGTCAATTATATAGATGCAGTATGTAGTAGCTGAATCTCCAGCTGTTTTTCTGTGTGCGTGTTATGTTACAGCAGGCTTGATACTGTGTATTAGGGCGAATGGGAATCTCTTCATCAGCAAGGTCAAGTGCAACGCGCTGCAGCTGGGTCAGGGCAACCCCTGGTGTCAGCACAGGGTGGGGACGGACAGATCACAGCAGCCCTGCCCAGAAGGACCTGGGGGTGCTGGAGGGTGAGAGGCTGGACATGACCCAGCCATGGGCACTGACAGCCCAGAGAGCCAAACGTGTCCTGGGCTGCATCCAGAGCAGTGTGGGCAGCAGGGCCAGGGAGGGGATTCTGCCCCTCTGCTCTGCTCTGCTGAGAGCCCACCTGCAGGGCTGCATCAGCTCTGAGTCCCAGTACAGGAATGACATGGAGTTGTTGGAGCAAGTCCAGAGAGGGAACAGCAAGATGATGAGATGGCTGGAGCTGTTCTCCTGTCACACCAGAGATAATTGGGACTGGTCAGCCTGCAAAAGAGGAGGCATTGGGGTGACTTTATTGTGGCCTCCTAGTACCTGAAAGGAGCCTACAGGAAAGATGCATCAAGATTATTTACAAGAGCACATAGTGGCATGACAAGGGGGAATGGATTTAACTTGAGAGTAGACTTAGTTTGGATATTAGGAAAAAAGTCTTTACTGCGAGGCTGCTCAGGTGCTGGAACAGGTTGCTCAGAGAAGCTGTGGGTGCCACATGTTTGGGGTGTTAAGGGCTAGGTTGGGTAGGATGAGTAGCCTGATCTAGTAGGAGGTATCCCTGCCCATGGCAGGAGGGATGGGACTAGGTGGCTGTTTTAGTCCTCCTCCAGCCATTCCATGATAATTGCATGGGCTGTTTTAGAAAACATGTGGGATTTGAAGTGAGTATACCCTACAGCAGGTGAGGCTGGGTACAGTTTTTATAACAGATCATAGAGAGTTATGTTGCTGGCTTGTCAGAAATACTTATTTTTTGCCTTTCTGTACAAAGTTGGAAATTCTGTCCTTGTCGTATTTCTGTAATTGCAGACTAATATAATCAGATAGACTTTCTATTTTGTTACATCTGACTGTATGTATTTGTGCTGTGTGTTTACTTACAGTCTGAGAAAAGTATGTTTAATATAGTCATGTGATAGTAAACACTTTAATTACAGCGTCAGTCTTAATTCAGGAATTTGTCAGGAATCTTTTGTACTTAAAGGGAGTATACACAATGTTCTAGATTACCAATTCTTCATCAGAACTCTTGCTGGCAAGAATTTCCCGGAGCTTTCNTTTTTTTTTTTTTTTTTTTTTTTTTTTTTTTTTTTTTTTTTTTTTTTTTTTTTTTTTTTTTTTTTTTTTTTTTTTTTTTTTTTTTTTTTTTTTTTGCCAATTGCTGGAGATTTAGCCAGCCTTAAAAAAGGGTTTGTGTAGTAATTAACTGCCCTGGTAATTTTTTGCATATTCCTTTTATATGTTAATGGTTCATTTGAGAACTCCTGTATTATATTGCTGATTGTATGCATGTTAGCCAGTGTGTGTTTATTGACTATAGAGGCTTTTAATGTCATGTGAGAGCATGCATTCAAATTACAGTTCCTGCAGCTTCCTGGTCAGTATAGGGCTTTTAGAGGTACTAAACAAAGCTTAGAATGGTCATTTAGTTCTAAAATTGGCCTGTGAAATAGTTGGAATGCTTGAACTTGCCATATTAATCTTTTTTTTTATAATGGGAAATTATTCCTGGGATCTTCATGGCATTGTTGCCATCCCTGTAAGTTGAGATGGGTACATATTCCTCCATATCCCTTGATTCAAGACATGATGTTCTGAAATTTACTGAGAATTCTTTCCTCCAGAGGGACTCAGCTTATACCTTATCTATCTCAATTCTTGGGTAGACAGGGCACTAAAATGAATCATTTCCATTACTTTTAGTAGCTTCCAAACAACTGCGTGTGCTAACCTGACAGTAGCAGGGTGTGAATATCCAGTTTTATAGACAAAAAGCTGAATGTTTGAGTAGTCTTCCCAGTGTTAGTTTCGTATGAATTTGCCACTGGTGTTCCTCATTGTTGGTAACAGAATTATGTTGGAGTTGTTAGTGTCCTGTCAACTTTCAAACTTCCGGCAGTAACTGAAAAGGAATTGCAGCTATTTATATGGCGAGGTATCAACACATTCTCTTCTTAGCATGCGGTAGAGGAGCAGCTGGAGTGGGAGGACTTAGATTAGTAGTTACATGATGTCAAAAAGGAACTTAGTTTCACTTACTCACGGACATTTTATGTCAGATTTTCCCGAGCCCTTGTGCAAGCAATTACTGAGTGGCATTTTCTGCTTTTTCATAGAAATAGGTGTCTTCTAATGTGGGACATTTCCTTCCCTGGAGAAATCTAGAGCTCTGGGTCTGTAGGACAATTTAACCTTTGCGTGTTTGGATTCTAAACAGGGTTGGTCTAGAACACCAGAAGTATTTCTTTAAATGTGTTTATGAAATACTTTGAAAAAGTAGGCATTCTTCAAATATGTAAGTCCATCAGATGAGAGATGGCTATTTAGAATAAAAATATAGTATTTTGACTTCTGTTGTTAATGGTGTGTTCATAGCTTCTGAGTATTACCAAAATTTGGCTATAATTTAAGAAAGTTAATTTGAGGAAAAAGTAGTAACTTTCGGAAATTGCTTAAAACTGTTCATTCTTCAGTTTTATGGCTTGTGATAACTTGGGTTAACAAGGGTAAATTAGCAGCTTCCCTTTTCTTAAATGCTGCAGTAAACCATGAATTTTGTGGAATAAATATTCTCTGATGGCATTGCTTCCTGAAACCTCATGGTTCTCCCACATGTGCAGATCCTGCCTTGGTGCAAGAGAGAGACTGCTGCAGTGCAGTTGGGCAGCAGGGCTGCATGCACTGAAACACAGGAGCACTATGTTAAATTGATTTGTAGTTATTGTAAAGTAGTTACACAGCCCTTAGGATTGGAGTTTGTCAGAACTACTTAAGTTTTACCTTGTAATATGTTGTTTTTTGTTTTTTTTTTTTTTTTTTTTTAAAGGGTACTGCCCGCAGAAAGAAGAAGGTTGTTCACAGGACAGCTACAGCAGATGATAAAAAACTGCAGTTTTCATTGAAGAAACTGGGAGTCAACAATATTTCTGGAATTGAAGAGGTAATTTTTTTCAAAGGAAAAAAAAAATCCATAAATAGATAGAAAATGTATTAAAATCAATTTTTTGGTAAGTAACATAGGTCCTAAACTTGTCTGTAAATTATCAATAGGTCTTTGTGGAGGTTTAAGGACTTTGTTTTCTTGTTAAATTGAAAAAAACCTGTTAGACTGCTTCAAATACTGGATTATTTTTTTTTTCTTGCAGGTAAACATGTTTACCAATCAAGGAACAGTAATTCACTTCAATAACCCCAAAGTTCAGGCATCTCTGGCTGCCAACACCTTCACCATCACCGGCCATGCTGAGACAAAGCAGCTGACAGAAATGCTGCCCAGCATCCTCAACCAGCTCGGAGCTGACAGCCTGACCAGCCTCAGGAGGTTGGCAGAAGCCCTACCCAAGCAATGTAGGTTGAAATTTTAACCTGTTTCATGCTGGCAGCTGACATGGGGCTTATTTCTGTAGCAGCAGTGACATTCTCTGTGCTCTTGTCTGGAAGCATGTTATAAAATGCTATAAAGAAAGTCTTTAAAATTAATTTTAGTTATAGCTCAAATCCGATGGCAAGTATGACTTAGTGAAGCAAAGTCACCTGTTAGTTTGTCTTTTGGTGGGGTTGGCACTGGAAAACTGTAGCCAGACTTGATTTTATGGTAGTTTCCTTCTTGATGTGGCTGCCATATTTTGACATATCTTGTTCGTTAAAGCTGGGTGGATTAATTACTCTGTAAGTGTTAGGCTTTAAAGAAAGATGAGCTTGAGTATATCTCTTTTGACACTTTGAATGGAAAAGTAAGTAATGGGGAAAGCTTGCAATTGCTTTTCTCCCTCACAAATGTGATGAAGGTATTTCTCCATGGGCTTTTTGATAACTAGGAACAAATTATAGGGTATTTATAAGCACATTATAATTTCAGTATGTGTAGAACATTGTAGAGAACAGGGCTGATAAGAGCATTAATCTAGATACACCAACTTCCTATTCTATACTTAAAACAGTAAAAAAGCATGAACATTTGTTCCTTCTGAAACTGGGAAAAGCAGAGAAGGCATTTAAGTATGTAGTGTTTGAAAAAGGTGCTGCTGCTACAGGATGAGAATTCAGCGTGAAAGACTTGTTGACAGTGGGAACATTCCTTGTGTCCTGTGTGTACAGTCTTCCTACTTCCTGAAATATCATAAGCCCATTCCTTTAAAGATATGGAACATCCTAAACATGGAAAAAATAAGAAAATCATTGTGCCAAATTTTTGGCAGTTCTAACTTGATGGATATTGTTTTTTTCTTCATCTGCTTTGTTGGCAACAAAGCAGCCTCTATTTGCATTCCTAAAATTGATGGTACCCTCCTGTCAACTTAAGGATTAAAAAAATTTTGCAAGAAGTAGACTTTCAAGATGTGAGGTGAAGTATTCTTTATCATGATCCTCAAATCCTTTCTTCTAATGTCACCTGTGTGACTTTCTGATGATAGTAGTAGGTCTTGAAGGAATTTAGAAGGATTTAGAAGGATTGCTGAAGTTCTGTCTTCTGGTGACAGTGAGAGGCTAACTGTAAGAAGCTAAGTTAGCTAACTGTTCTAAGCTAAGTTGTGGAGTTTTAGAAAGAGGGAAGCTTGTTTGAAGTGATTGCTTTTTATGTTCTAGTAAATGGCTGTTTCTTTCCAGTAAGAGTGGGTGCCAGACTAGTTACACAAAACTTTCTATTCAGTGTTGTCAGCTAGATTTGGAAGCCTGACATCAGTGAGTGAAGCATCTGTGATGATTGCAGATGCTAAAGTAAACTTGAAGAGGTCTTGGGGGTGAGAGAGAATGCAGGTAATTTAGGGCAAAATAAACATGGTTTGCCTTTCAAATGTTATTTTTAACATTAAGATGCACTCAAGCTTTAACAGCTTTCTGCTGCTTAAAAAACAGATTAAGGTTAGTGATGTCCTTGTCCCAAGCCCTTTCAAAGAAAAGTTTATTCATCAGTTCTGCTTCTCTAGAAATTAATATACAGGTCTAGTAAGAACCCATCTTTTTCCTCACATTTTTCTTAAAAACTGAGAGTGGTTAATTAGAATAAAGCTGAGGTAGTAGAGTAACAGACCACTTGCCAGTACAGCTAAGAGTAGTTGTAGGCACCCAGACACTTGAGATATCTGTTTACTTCTCCCCAGTTCAGCAGGTGCTCACAGGTCTGCTGCAGAGATGGTTAAGTCTCACTGCCTCTGTTAAATGCAGTGGGAATGGTTAAATTACTGAGGCAGAAACATGTGGACCAGGACACAAGGTCACCTCAGCCACCTAAGGAGTGTAAAATTATGCATCCAGTTCCATATTCCTCTGACTTTGCCAGGGAGAAGTAATACCTTTTAAATATCTAGTTGTGTGTCTGCCTGCAACTTTGTAATTACCCCTCAGGTTTCTTTGGGTGTCTAGGATAATAAGATCCTTTCTATTCCTTAAAACTTGATGATGTAAAATACGTACATTTAAGAGCCGTGTGGTAGTGCATAAACTAACCTACTTTTAGGAAAAACTGGTAAAATGAATCTCTATTTGTATTTGGAAATTATTGTCATGCAGGGCACTCAGTATACCTAGATACAAGATGTTGACTGGCATGCTCTTTAGCATGCAACTTCTAATTTCACTACTGGGCTGTTTGAGCATTATCAGTAACGAAGGGAGTGTAAACTTCCTACATTGGATAAAGATTTTTATTTACAGAACTGGATAAAGCATTGCTGCTTAACCCAGAATCTTTGATAATGTTTTCAAAAACACAAAGCTAAACAATAAATCAAAATGCCTGTGGTGAGCTTGAATGAACCATTCAAACTATTTTCTCTTGCAGCTGTGGATGGAAAAGCACCTCTTGCTACTGGTGAAGATGATGATGATGAAGTTCCAGGTAAGAACAAATGTGCAGTGGAGGAAAAGGAGGTGGATTTTGCTGAGAGATCTTACACATAGCATAAGATCCGGCCAGGGATAGGAAGAGTGTTGTCTAGTCACTTGCTGTCACAGGATTTCTATGGGCAGATTATTTCATTAATTTCAGGATACCACGAGAGACGTCAAAGTTTGAGCTAGCATTTTGGTCCTGTGTTGAAGTGATAGCTACAACTAAGATCATTATTTAATATTCCATAAGAAACTACCTTGTTGTTACAGTTATTACAGTGAAGTTAAATGCTTTTAGAATTGTGCTTTTTAATGAACCACCCAAAATTTCCTTGGTTGGGCAAGGAGGAGGAACCTTTAAGGCTCTAAACATTATTTGCTCTGTATTCTACAAGCTGAAAGTTTTTATGGTGTAAAAACTGGATATGAAGTAGGACTTTGGAAAAAAATCAAAACCAGAATGTTTGAAAAGGGGAAGTGGGTCAAACTTTAATTCCAACAATCTTCTTCTAGATCTCGTTGAAAACTTCGATGAAGCTTCGAAGAATGAGGCAAACTGAACTGTCACCTCCTGAATAAAATTAAAACTTGAAAAAGCTACATGGAGCTGCTATTTTATATTGTGACTGCCTTGATTTTCTTTCCTGATGATCTCAAGATCTGTGATACTTGGAAACTCCTTGATTCTACAGCTCCTTAGTTACTGCTTGTACACAATATTATTTTTGTGGCCTGACTGAACAGACCTATGCTTTGAAATAAGTCAGATTGCTAACAAATTTCTGCCTAGACACATTTTTTGAGTAACTTGTATACAAGCAAACACTCATCTTTAATGAACTTTGGCATACAATAAAAATATAAAACAAAGTTTCTGGTGTGACTTTCTGTCAGAAAATCAAGGACTGAAATACTAAACATCAGGCCCTAAATACTAAACAATCTTAAAAGGTTTTGCTTTTTCTGCAGAGCGTCTTCCTTTTGCTGTGTTTAAAAGCTGGCTCCTGAAAAAAATCTTTCTGTGCATAATGAAGCCTTTTGGACTTAATTGGTGAATTGCTGGTGTTGCAGGTTAGAGCTAGGTAGGCTGTAAGTCACTTTGTAACTTACTGAATTTAAGAAATTAGCAAGAGTTAATGGTGGCTTAATATTATTAACACAAAATGTGCAAGTCAGGGAATAATTTACTTGCCAGCTGCTTGCTGCTGTTCTTCATGGCCGTGGGGAGCTACATGTGAGTGTTAAATTTTTATCTCCAGTGAGTGTTTAGTAGGTATTTGCTTGGCATAACTATTAATGGGTTAAACAGTGCTTTACTATTTTAATTTTACTTATCTGAAACCATCAGTTATGTGGGGGAATGAAGTACAGAAAGGGGAAAAAGCATTAATAGAGTAGATAGTGGTTCTTGACTAAGTCTGCATTTACCAGCTTCAGATCTATTAACTAATAATTTGAATGTTTCAGGAATGTGTTGTTTTTATTGCTTTTTTGTGGTTTTTTTTTGTTGTGTTTCAGAGAAAAAGATAACCTTTTAGGGCACAAGAAGGACATTTTAAATTCCATTCTGACATCTGTATAGCTGGAGTTTCCAGGGGTAGGAGCTAAATTCCATGTTTGTGGGTCATTGGTATTAATGATAGATCAGAACACTTGCATTACAGAAAGTAAGTTAGGACAGAGGAGCACCCAACCTGAGGTTGTTTCTAGAGCAGATACTTGAGGAAGTGTAGATTCGCCATGACTTGTCAAGGATAAAGTTCAGGGTAAGATTTGCTATAGCTGTGGAAAAGGTCTCCATGTGCCTGGGAAAGGGTGGGTCCATGTCTGACTTGCCAAGCGTGTTTGTCATGGCGTACATTGGGAAACAGTGGAGGAACTTGTTCAAGCCCTATGAAACTCCCGTGGTCTGAGGTAAGACAGCAGACTAATGTGAGCATAGCATGGCTGAAGTTAGGTACAAGAACTTTGAGTAACAATTTTAGAGCACTTGTCTTGGTTTACAAGTACTTCAACAGTGAGCTGTGCTTGTAGCATTGAATCAGCTAAAGAAGTGCAATCATTTAATTATGGCAATGAGGTAGAAAAAACAGGCCTGTGTGAATTTGACTTCTGAAATGAGGGTGGCAAATGTAATTGCTATGTGTAAAGGAAAATTCTGCAGAGTAGCTTGCCAGGCTTCTGTGCCCTGTTGAATAAATGAATGACATGCTGGGTTTTTACCAATGTGTTACCTGTTCTGTGATTCAGATATGCTAGTCCGCATAAATACCTGCTTTAAGACATTGTAGCCCTTATGAAATACTTTCTACTGGTTTCTGTCTTACGAAGTGACTTCGGGGCTTGCTTAGATGTTCTAGACAGTGTTAGCCTTTTTCCCCTCTAACAGATATACATTTGGTACTTAAAAAATAAGATCCTTACTAAAGCAGTGTTTTTGAAGTGCAGAGTAGGGCTAATCTAGTCATAAACAGCCATGTGACATGCCTGTGTAAGTCTGTGCAAAGTATGCTCCCAGCACACTCCCAATTAGGAAATACTGGCATAATCTGCATCATCAGGCTCAGACTTCAGGCAAAGGTATGAGCAAAATGTGTTCTTGAGTATAGCAGAGTCCAAATGGAAGTACCTGTCTGGTAAGGTTGTAGTATTCTTCATGTTTAACTTAGTGTTCAGTCCTGGCCTCAATGGTGTGATTATTTTGCTCCTGGTAAGGAGTTTGGTTATGGTTTTCCTAAACTGCCACTAATTACTAGAAACAGAATAGTTGTGCTGATGTTTCTCGTCAGGTTGAACTTCTGTGTAGCCATAATGTAATTATGCTATTACAGATTCCTATCTGTAGTTTTACTCAAAGGAAATGGCTCTCCATTCCAAATATTTTGGACAATGGAGAAGTGAAAACAGATGCCTGTGTTTCTACTGAGCTTTTTATTTTTAGAAGGCTAAGGGAATGTTCAGGTTCTGTCACATTAAGCTCTGAAATATCTTAACTCAATGCAGTGGTGGATTCTAGTGAGATTTTTTCATAATGTTTGGAACAGATTTTTGGAAATATTTTCATAATTGTTGATCTTATGCTTTAAGGGCTTTGCAATGTTTTAATATGTTCTAACATATTAAACCAGAACTCCTTTGGGAGATGGTGGAGCTGTCTATTTTATTAATAAACTAGTGGTGTACGTATGAAAAGCTTCTAACTGTGGTTTTAAAGTAATATTGGTTTTAAAGCTCTCAAAGCCACCTTGCATTATTACATGTTTGTTCCTATCATTAAAATCTTATGAATCTGTGGTTGTGTCTCAGGAAAAGTAACCATTGAGAATTTCACATAATTCGTAATGCACATTTAACATACATGACAAAGGAAGAACATTTGGTTTAAAATGTTCACAGCTCAGTACTTCAAATGTGAAATCAATGCTTGTGTATCTTACACTGATTTACCTGGAATGTGGAGGAAGTTCAGTGTAGTTGCCACCTCTCCGAAATTTTTGTGCTGATACTGTGTTTTGTGGGTGAAACATCATACAGACAATTTACTTTCCTCTACTGTATCTGCTGAAAACCTAAATGTGTAATGGTACAGTTGGAATAACAAGCTATTATCTCCTTTAAATATGGACAGATCTAATAGATTTGAACAAATTAAACATGAAACTGGAGAGTTAATATTTGAAGAGATACAGGGAAGTCCATGTTGATGATGACTAGATTACAGCCTTAAGTGACTGGCAAGATGGTGGTATATGTAAAGAGGAGAGATTTCTAAGCTACATATTTTAAAATATTAATAACTACTCAACATGTTTTGGACTTAAGTAATACATGTAATGTGGCTTCCAGTTTTTCTGAGTTATTCTTTTTTTCTTTTCTATCATTTCAGCCGCATGTGTGAGAGTTGCTGAAAATGTTTTCTACTGGATATGATATTTGTAAGATCCTGACCAGTAACAGAGATTAGACTCTGAGAGGAAGTCTTATTTTGAAAAGAAAAAGGAGCTTATGGTGCAGCTGAGCCAAGCTTACTTAGCCTAGGTGTACTGTCTGTAGCATGAGAGAGTACCATGATTAGTTTGACTGTGAGTTGTAAAGATGGATGAAGAGTGGATGTATATGGAAGCTCTGAGAATCAGGAGTGTAACTATTCCTGTCTATTCTAATTGATTTTAAGCTGTGGTTTCTTGGTAACGTGGTACCTACAGTCTCATCATGAAAGTTTTAACTGCTCAGCTAATACTCTCTCTTCATGCAGAGATTATCATTATAAAATAACGTTACTGAATAGAAGGAAGACATTTTATGTGATACCGTTACTGTACTGTCTTGCTGTAATCTGTTTTTTTTTGTAAGAGATAGATCACATGTAATTTACATTAAATTGCACCTAAGGTATCCTGGTAGTGAAACAAAAGGCATTCTAACAATGTCTGTGTAATGCAGGGATTACAGAGGAGTTACAGCTCAGTATTTTGCATTGGCAGTGAATCCAAACAAATCAGAACAGTTGTTGACCAAGTAGTGTTGTAAAGGCACTAATGATTATAGCCTATGTCTAGAAATTCTTACATCGGTGGAAGGCAGAATTCTTGAATATCTTGCTGCTCTTCAGATTGGTTGAAGGTCAGTTTGATCTTGCAAGAGTTTTTGGCTTTGATACCCAATAACCAAGATTTGCAACATGTCTCACACGGGGATTTGATGTGCATTGCAGGATCCTGGCAGATAAACGTGGAAGCGTCTGCTGCACTTGAGATCCTTACTCTGAAATTCTATTGGACAGTGCTNGGAAAAATGTAGTAATGGGTTGTATCCTATTCCAAATTTTTAGGATACATCTGGAGTTGAGTAAACAAGTCTTAGTATTCTCTGTGTAAGTTGTACCTGAGTTAATAATGCCTGTAAGGTTTATGCTGGAGTCTCAAAAATTTCAGCCCTGTGCACCTGATCAGTATCCTGCTTCACAACCTACGTATAACTTTTGGCAAGTGTTTGCACCTGCATGTTACCTCTGAGTTTTAAATTATGCAATGAGAATAGGCAAGGTTTGAAGTTGCTTAGAGTACCAACTGAAACAGAGGGAGCTGTGGATTTAACCTGCAGCTCCAGGGACTGACTAGTCCTCCTATCCTTTTCCTGTTATGTCCAGTAACTGCATCAGGCAAATGCAGATGTAACTGAGTATGACTGGACAGTCAGATCTCTCAACAGCAGCATCTTGTGATCTGCTCTTTTGTGATGGATTTCTAACAACTGTGTGTAAACAAGACTGCTGCCACCTTTGAGAACCCAACTGAGATGTAGGAGGGCTTCTTACCTTCTTGTGCCTGTAAAAAGAAAGATAATAAGATGGTTGGGGGTGCCAAAATTTATGCCTGTGTGACATTGGTGTTTGGCATTACATCTGTGGTATTACATAGACACTGTCACTGGTAGTCACAGTAGAGTAGCATGATGTTAAAATGTATGGGGTGATGAGTATCTTCCTTGTCTCTTCAGTATTGTTGCCTCTGCAGAACTAAGAGGAATTAAAAGTGATAATGCCTCATCAGGGCCATGTAGGTGAGTAACAGCTAAGATGCACAGTGAGCAGGCTTAAATGTTTAGGAGCCATTTTTATAATACTTCTGGACAACTGCATCTTAAAGACTTCTGCATTTGTGCTGATTTCTGACTGTGTTTGTCTTCACCTGTACAGGTCAGTCAACATTTTGTTGTGTTAGAGTTGTGGCATTCATCTGCCCCCACCGAGCATGAGCATTACATAAATATACAGTGAGGGTAATGTGAACATAAGTGTTTGTAGGATTCAAACCTAAACTGCAAATGAGATGAAGTGAAAAAAAAATGAACAGTTGTGTCAGCAGAGTGGCAGATTAATTGATTTGAGATGTCCATTACAAGTTTTTGTTCCAGGGGCAGTTGGTAAGCACCAGGGAGTTAATTTGACAATTCATTTTTTCCCTCCCGGCTGCTTTGCACCAGTTAGTGTTAGGAGTCAGTAGTTAGTGCAGTTCTTTCTGGTTTAGGGAAGCTCCTAAACAGTGTGAAACCAGCATAGCCAGCTCATGTAGCTGGGGTTTGCCTTTAGCATATGTTGGGGGCAACATTTGGATAAACAATTCCCATGTACATCTGCAGCATTTCATGCTCCAGTAATTACTAGCCGGGGGTAATGATCTTTAAGATTTTTTTGGGGGGTTGGGATTGGGGGTGTTTTTACTGTGTAGAAGCTAGACTAGCTTACAGGTCTCAGGATTCACTGAGTCATCATCTTCCACCAGCACACAAAATTCAGAGTTGCTCAGATGTGACCTTGTGCACGTATGCACTGGTGTCTAGGCTGACCTCTGTCAGGAGCTGTATTCTAGATGGGTTGTCATTCTGCTTTAGTGCATCAGCCCCTGCATTTGTACAACAGACCCTTTACTCACATTATTTTTGTTCCTCATATTTTAGCATTGTCCTATTTTAATAATTTTTACCTTGAAAATAGATGATTATTTATTTTAAAACCTGGCAGCGTTTTTGCTCCTGATTATGTCCCCCACCTTGGCAACTCTCTGGTTTCATCAGGAAATACAGTATATCTGACAGACAAACTATGTAAGCAGGCTATAAATTAAATTCCAATGGGGATGCAAGGCCTCAAGGATGCACTGATACATTTTTCTGGAGTGCTGTGGACCTTCTGGAAACTGTTTTTTGTGAACAGAAAATCATAATCCTTCTAAACAAAAGCCGTTTTGGAGACAATGGCAGTGTTGTTACGCCTGTGATCTTACCCCATATTTGGGATAGACATTATACCACAGTTGCAAGCTGTTTTTGTGATGCATTTGCAGAAACTATTGTGCTGAATCCCTTACATTGTAACATTTAAGACAGTCTAGGTGTAGCCTAGTGACTACAAAAGTGGGGTGGAAGGATCTATGGGGTTTAGCTAAAGCTTGCCTATTTTTCTCTGGTGCTAGAAGCCTGAATAAGTCCTTGGACATCAAATGTCCCCACAGACTACATCACCACAGACACATCATTCAGTGTCCTTTGGCTGACAATGATACATGAGGTCCAGCCATTGGATGGTATGATAGGTCCTCCTAAAATGCTTGGCAGTGGTATTTGCTAGAACTGGTGTGAAGGTGATGCTGTTCTGTAAAGCTTCACTTTCTGTTTATGAAATAGAAATGCTGATGTGCTAGAAAGCTTTGTAGGCTTTGAAAAGCATGTGATGTGATTGTATTTGCTATGCTTTGATTTCAGTGCTAAAAGAAGAGCACGTACAGTTGATTTGCATAATGAATCAAAACAACATCTCCCACAATGCAGGTCAGGATTTTTTTTTCAGGGGATTATTTAGGGATTACTTAGGTTTATTCCTGCAGGAAAAGGATGAACTGTACAGTGCAGTCCCACAACTGTAATCCACCTTGTTGCTGTGTCCAGTTTACATCTTCCTTTCTGTTGGGGTCTGCAACCTTCCCTGCTGATTTCTGCGTACATGGTTGTCCTCATCACTGCTCATCTGCAGAAGATGGACTGACATGCTTTACAGTCCTGTGTGCCTGGAGAGTTGCTAGCTTAATTTGGTGACAAATAACCCTCAACAGAAAGATCTATTCAGACGTCATTCCTAGGACTAACCCCTAACAATATCTTTGATCTTTAAAGTTCCAAGCGACTGGATTCCTAATTCACCCAGTTATACATTCATTGCCAGATGGAGCAGTGTACTTCCTGAAAGCATTATGTGCTGCACAGCAGGAGGTGCATGCAAGCGGAACTGCTATAACAATACTAATGATGATCATTCTAGTGATGGGCAGTGTCTGCACTCCAGTGATTTATACTGTTGTTGTAAAGGAAAAAAAGACTGGTCCGCAGTGTTCAGGAAAATCTACTGGAAGGCCCCTAACATTAGCTTACTACTTAAAAATGCAGAACGTATTTGAGTCGCTATCATTTCAGTAGATACAGTCTGTCTTTTTTTCCTTATTCCTTTCAGACAAGATGGAGTTACGTCTGGTTGATGCTAGGTGTATGCTAGAGCTGTGAATGTGAACTGCTTAGCCAAAACAAGTCACCTAGAATTAGGATAAACTTTCACGGTTGCTCTACTTCTGACATTTTTTTTGTTCCAGGTACTGTTATAAAACAGTTGTGGAAGATGAGTAGTAGTTCTGGCATTAGTTTACAGCTGTTTCCTCAGGCTGAGCTAAGCATCATCATCAGGATTTAAAGGAGCAAGATTCAAGATTGCTTAAAGGCAGATTGTAGGACCAAGGCACAATGAAGTTGCTCTGGAAATGCAAAATTGGTGCATGCTGTAAGTAAAAGTTTGTCTCGTGTTGTTTATCAGCTATGAGTAAGGTTCAGTGGCTGATTTTCATCTTGGAGTTGTGCAACATTATTTCTTACTGCAGGAATACCATTGGGTTAACAACTGCTGAGTTCTTTTGATGGGGGGAAAATGGTGTCGTGGGACACTTCCATCATGGCCCTGGGACAGAGTTGGCCTCTAGAGCCACAGTGGGGAGCTGAGAACGTCTCGAGTGGATCATGGAAAACGTGAAGAGCAGAAGCCCCATCTTCCATCACTTGGCTCCCTGCTGTGGGCACCTGCTCCGTGTGTGGCATAAGGAGGTGTAGGATACAGGCTTTTTTTTTTTTTTTTTTAATACCAAGGAAAACCCCACAGGAGGGCTGAAGGGAGATTATGCTCTACCCTGGGAAGGTCTGGCAGGAGGTTGCTGCTTTCTGTAACTGTCTCAGAAATACAAGTGGGGAATTCAAAGTACAAGACACACGAACAAAGAAGGCAACAGAGTGGAACTAGTAACAGCCTCAGGGAAAACCAGAGCAGACAGGGAAGAGTGTTACAAAGTGCTCATCAAATTTACATGCAAATAGTAATGCTAACATTGTACATGATTAACCAGAATACCCTGCAAAGTCAAACGGGAATGAATAAGACAAAGACTTTGTGCAGCTCTGAAGCATTTGGCTGTTACTACAACATGAAACTGCCGGCAATCTGCTTTGTGGGCAGAGTTCACGGCATCTGTGTTTACATGTTGCACGTTGAATTTGGCAAAAAATAATTCAGTTAATCAGGAAAAGCAACTTATTATAGATATACAGATCTTAATACTCCACAAGAGTGCATACTGTCATTCAAGTTCAAATGTAAAAGATGAACAATTACTGTAAGAAATTACGTTGGCAAGAGCTTTTGGTAAAGACTTTGGAGAAAATCAACTGCAGGATTTTCAAACTCCTCTGGTCTTGTGACAAAGAAACACTGCTGCCCTTGGACTCAGGGGTGTGGTTCAAAGGTAAGTCTGTCTTAGTGTCTTCTCACTGCCATCAGAGGCTACAGAAATGATTCACTGGAACAAAATCAGAAAACTGACCTTTCAAAACACTTAACCAATGCTGAAGTTCCCACCACTTAATTTTTTGCCACTATAAACAAAAAAAAAGAATACTGAGAAGTATTTACACCAAGAGAAACAAGAATTCATTGTTGTGCCTCAGAGAAACACAAAGTATGTGGAGTGAAGCATGCTGTTAATATTGCATAATAACCAGTTGTCTGTGCTTTTTACACAGGGATGTTTTTTTCTGTGAGTAAAGCTTTTTCTTTGCACAGATTTTTTTTTTTTTTTTTTTTAAATTTTTTTTTCTGTTTGCTAACTCTTGACTAAGTTTTCCTCAGGGTGTCTGAATCATAGCTTATGAAATAGTGCTGCTTGGTCCCTGCAGGGTCCTCAGAAGAGCCACAAAAAATTTCAATTCCATGTTCCCTTAGCAGCATAATGTTACATAGTAGGAAGGGTTTATGATGCAGGAACAGCTTCTGAAAGATTACCATCTTCACCTTTGTATTCACTCTTGTGGGAGGTGTTGTGATGACTATCTGACAATTGCTTGAAATTCTGCAGCAAAAAGATGGAAGTAATTTGTGTTGTCTTAATCTACATTCCTCTATTCCAATGTGTTCACATATAATTAAAAAATGCATTTTCTAGGATATGTTTTGAGGCAATAGCAAAGAATTAGTTTTATTTCCTATATATTATCTCGCTGCTGACTGAAATTCAAGACAAAATACAGAGCAGATATTGAAGGTTCATTATTTAGAACAAATACTTTCCTGTAACACAAATAATACAGGAAAAGGAAATTCTGTTCTTTAAGCATACTGATGTAGTTTTGTCTATACATGAGATGTCTTACAATTTAAGAAAAAATGGCTCAGGTTATGGTACCTCAAGGAAATGCAATTTGCATTTTGTTATACACAGGTAACATGATTGGCTCTCGCAATTAGGGGATGGAATATTATGTGTATGCTAAGAGAAGTTTTATTGATGTATGGTTTTGTGATTGTGATTTGTGGTTTGGATGTCCCCTGTTCTCCCCACAGTCCCCTGTCCCCTGTGTGGTGGCCAAGGGATGTCCTTGGCAGTGGGGACACGTGGAGGGGTGGCTGTGCCTGTGCCCCGTGGGTGGGGCATGTGGGAGCAGGGCAGGCTGGGTACCAGGGGGCGTGGCATGGCAACACCTGACATCCAATCAAGCTGCGAGAATGCAATCTCCACCAATGGACAGCGAGGAAGAGTTGATTGGCAGGCTGTGGGAGGGGCCAGGGTCACCTGATGCAACACCAGGGGTATAAAAGGCAGAGCAGCCATTTTGTGGGCAGCACGTGGCGGTTTAGTTCCACACTCCCTGCGCTGTAATTTTCCTCGTTCAGTCATTTTGTTGTGTTTGTTAAGGTTTAATGAACCTTCTAAAATTTCAGAGTAAGCAGTCATTTCTCACACGTTTTATTTGCATTACTTTTCAACAAATGTGGAAGTTCAGCATTTGTTTTTACAAAGGACACTAAATCTCAGTATTTTTAATATGCAACTTTAGAGTAATTGCCACTTCATCCTATTTTGCTTTAAAATTACTTACAAGAGAGATATTTTTCTGGATTTCGATTATGAAACATTTTTCTCTCTTGCTTCCAAGGCACGTCAGATTTGCTGTTTCTTTCATCTGATTTAATCATGCATGATGCAATAAAACTGGTGTGAACGCTGTGTAAGAATACAGGTGTCAAAACCTGGGAGACAGATAATGGAGCAAGGATTTCACCAACAACTGCAAGGTCAGTTACATTTTTTTGCCTCACTTCCCCTAAGGGTGATTCCATTTCAGATTTCGGCATCATGAAGGAAATGCATCTCTGCACCGGCTCTCGCACAGTTTCACAGGTTAATTCTGGCCCAATGTACACCTTCTATGTATCACAGAAGTTTCAGGACATAGAGTGAGAGGGAAATTTAGCCAGGAATTCAGGTTTAATCCATGGAGGTTTGGAAATTTTTTCTACATTTTCACCTTTTGTATATTTAGGCACTTTGCTATTTCAAAGTTAGCATTTTTAATTCATTATTTCTCTGTCTCTGACTCAGAGAACTTGGCTGGATTGTTCTCCAGCCTTGGCAGTCCCTTTCATCAGAATCACAGTGCATGCTCTTTAAATAGTACTCCTTTTCTTTGTGTATGGATTTATTTTCAAATTAAAAAAAAAATAGCATACAGGAGACAGTATATAAGAAATACAGGAATTTGGAGGTTGGGCTCACTACCCATGGACTGGGGAAAGGTGTATGGATTTCAGTAGATGCCAGACCTCTAGTGGACACAATGGAGAAATGCTTGGAACCGTGAACATTACATGGGGAAAAACCCTGTGTACTGCTGGGGGAGAGCTGCTGAAAAGTCTCTTTCAAAACCTTATCTATTATTTGTGCAAAACTGTTATGTCCCATCGTTCACTGTAGCTTTGACTAAGTGCAGAAGTCCCAGAAAATCAGTTAACGTTGTCTGATTTTTTTTCAACTAATTTCAAAATTTTAATTGCCGTTTTGACTGAACAGCTACACTGGGACATCCCCCAGACTGGAGGACAAGACTCTGGGGAGCAGCCCTGCGAAAAGAGATGTGAGGGTTTGGATTAGGGACAAGTTAAACACAAGTCAGCAGTGCCCTGTCAGCCAGGAGGGCCATCCCTGTCCTGGGGACATCAGGGACAGCATCAGCTGGGCAAGGGAGGGGATTGTCCTGCTCTGCTCTGCACTGGGGCAGCCTCACCTCCAGTGCTGGGGGCAGCTCTGGGTGCCACAAGAGCCCAATGTGAGGATACAGAGTGTCCAAAGGAGGCCACAAGGATGGTGAAGGGCCTTGAGGGAACCTTATGAGGAGCAGCTGAGGTCACTTGGTCTGTTCAGCATGGAGCACTGAGGTGACCTTATAGCAGCCTACAGCTTCCTTCTGACAGGAGGTGGAGAGGCAGCCACTGATCTCCTCTCTGGTAACCAGAGTTTGGACATAAGGAGATGGAATGAAACTGCATCAGGGAAAAGTTCAGACCGAACTTTTCGAGGGAAAGGCTCCTTATTGAGAGGGTGGTTGGTCACTGGACAGGTTTCCAGGAAAATGGTCTCCAAGCCTGTCAGCATTCAAGGAGCATCTGGATGATGCTTAGTTGTATGGTTTAGTCTGAGGTAGTCATAGAATATCTCGAGTTGGAAGGGACCCATCTTGATAGGGGTCATCCAGCAAGGAGCAGGGAATGTGACCTGATCTGTATGGTCCCTTTCAACTCAAGATACTCTATGATCCAAAGGACTGCGGTGGCTGAGGAAGGCTGTAGTGCAGGAGGCTGTGGCTTTTCTTCCCAAACTGTTCATTTCTGCTTTCAGCCACTGCATGAAGGGTATTTAGGAGCTAGGAGTTCTGTAGTCACAATTAGACTTGTACCAAGGAAATTTCAACCTATGATGCCTAGTTGGCCTAGTTGTTCCAGGACTAGCAGAAGAAAGCAGGTGGAAAGAAGTCAGGTACTGTCAGTGTTCCCACCAAAGCCACACACTGCTCCTTAAGACTCCCTTCCCTCTGTGGCAGACTTGAGGGAATTGTAGGCAGGCCAAGCTGTATGATCAATGAGACCCACTTACTCCATGCAGGTTTGGTAGCATGACATGCAGGGGGGACTTCCCCTTTGAACATCCATCCCAGCACTGTCAGCCAGGGTGCAGAAGACTGTGAACATCAGTTTAATCACTGGACATCTAAATTGCAGCAATCAAGTCTCGTCACTGGATTCATTGTGGTAATACCTTTCTATTCTTATAATTTCTTTCTTTTCCTTTTCCTTATATATTTTCTAAAGTGGTACTTTTATGCTTTTATATTATTTATATTATTTTATATAAATATATTTTTAATTTAGTTACCATCGATAACAATAATCAAAATGGCTACCTACATCCTCTCCATTGCAACCAAATTGTTCTAAAACAAACCCTACACATGCACATGTATATAAAACCACCAATCATTCAGTGTCTCTTCACTCTAATGTGCCCAAAAGGATCTACCTGCTCATTATTCAAATCCCTATAGACTCTGTCCAGCACAGGTAATTCTCTCAGGTACTGGATACCTTTTCCCATGGCATTCCACCTGCTTGGGTGCATTACTAGGTCATCCTTGACAGGACCTTTCCTTCATGCTTTACAGGAGTTACATCCAGGCTCTCACTTTCTGTCCTCCTCCCAATCCTCTTGTCAGAGCCCACATCCCAGGACAGAGATTCCATTGCCTGGCTGCATTACCCTCTGGTTTCACACTGGGGGCTGCAGCATCCCAGAGTTGGACCAGGCAGNTTTCTAAAGTGGTACTTTTATGCTTTTATATTATTTATATTATTTTATATAAATATATTTTTAATTTAGTTACCATCGATAACAATAATCAAAATGGCTACCTACATCCTCTCCATTGCAACCAAATTGTTCTAAAACAAACCCTACACATGCACATGTATATAAAACCACCAATCATTCAGTGTCTCTTCACTCTAATGTGCCCAAAAGGATCTACCTGCTCATTATTCAAATCCCTATAGACTCTGTCCAGCACAGGTAATTCTCTCAGGTACTGGATACCTTTTCCCATGGCATTCCACCTGCTTGGGTGCATTACTAGGTCATCCTTGACAGGACCTTTCCTTCATGCTTTACAGGAGTTACATCCAGGCTCTCACTTTCTGTCCTCCTCCCAATGCTCTTGTCAGAGCCCACATCCCAGGACAGAGATCCCATTGCCTGGCTGCATTACCCTCTGGTTTCACACTGGGGGCTGCAGTATCCCAGCGTTGGACCAGGCAGGTTACCGGGGGCTCTCCTGACTGGTGACTGAATTCTTGTGTATCCCACAGCTCACCCAGGGATAGAAATGGGGTGATTATCTCTGGCCCTCCTCCTACTGTTAGGAGGACCCTGCTTCCTCCTCATTCCTTCCTGTGTGAAGGGATTTATCTCGGATTTCTTCTTCTGTATAGGGGCATATATTTCTTCTGCTACTGTCACCGAAACTCCGGGAAAAACCCAAACTATCCAACAACATTTTTAGTGTTAGGTAATCAAGGCATTACTTTACTTCTGGCCAGGAGGTTTTTCTGGACAGGATGTGCAACAGAAATCATTTCCACCACACATAGCCTGGGTGTGCAGAGAAAATCATTCATATGAATTTTAGCAGATTTTTCACAAACTTCATGCAGTCAAAACTCACAGAGATTCCTTGGTTCAATGTTCATTGGTTCCAAGTTACGTAGTTCTTAGTATCTGGTTCGTTGTTGGTTACAGATATCATTGCCTCCGATGCTAATTAGGTCTTTATTCTCATCTCTGCTTTCCCAAACCAGGTGTCTCCAACCAAGTTGTTTGGAATCGATGTCCCGTTAATGGCCCTGATGGCTGTTATCTTTTGTGTCTTCCCTGCTGTTCCCTGTCTCTTGAGATGTTAAGCTCTGCAGGCCTCACCTAGTGAGTGGCACAATGCCCTGAAAACAAACTTCAGTTCTCTTCCCCCGGGGCAAAGGTGAAAAAACCTGACTAAAGTTATAAAATAAAAAAAATTTAAACTTGGTATATTTTGCAACACTAACAGCAGAGGTTGGTTCCTCCGGTTTGAGTGGCCACTGTGGCTGATGGTCTGCTTTCTTCCCTCTCCCCTGAGGGTGCTGTTTAGGGTCAAGCAGTGTCCAGGATGCAGTAGCCAGGGCCCAGCATGCTGTGTAACTTTGTGCCTCTCTGGAACCGCCACACCAGTTTTCCTTCACATATTCTGCCACTTTGTCAGGATCCCATAATTGTCCAGGAGTGAGAGGAATAATGTGTGCTAATGTCTCTACAAATAATCTGAAGGTTTGAGTATTAACATCTTTGAAATGGGTCTTACTGTCTCTGCTGAATTCAAGGCAGCAGGTTTGTTGCAGAGCTCCGACAGCGTGGTTCCTGAGGTAGACAAGGGTCTGCACAAGCATGAATCTTCCAAACCTTAGGGTAAAATGGCAGGTTCCAGGGGGCATATGGGATAGGCAGTTTGGGAAGGCTGTACCTTCCTTGTACCTCAGCCAATAGGGAAATGAAGAGGGGAACGTGCGGCCGGGAGTTTGGGATAAAAGGGGGCTGCACCCTCTGAAACCCTGAGAGAGAAATCCCCGCGGGTGTGTGCCCCAGAGGACTCTCTGCCTTATTTGAATAAGGTTGCAGGACTCAGCTCTGTCTCCTTTTTGGGCATAAACCTCTGGCGTTTGTGGATTTTCCTGACACGGGTGAACTTCCAAACCACTGAAGCACAATAATCCTTCAAAAGCTGGCTCATTTTCTCCTACATTCCATGCCACTCATGACTATCTCCCCTCAGGGCAGATGTCTGAATAACCTCCCTAGAAATATCTAAACACGATGTAGAGACCGCACTCAGGAGACCTGCCAGACTTAGCAACAAGAACATGCTCTTCTTAACATCCAAAGGCAATTCAAAATTCTCAAAGCTCTCTTAACAGGAGTGAAAAGATGGGGAAAATCATCCTCTCCAGTTCCCCCCTCCATGATACAACATGAGTATTCATTAATGGAGTCCCAAAACACAGTGCCTGAGGTAAGGGTAGGAGAGCAGCACTGAATACATACCCCAAACGACCCTCACTGCCCTCGATGTTATCATGTCATAAAATTATGTCACACAGTACAGCTACAGAACAACCCTGATCCCCCTCCCTCCTCTGAAAAATAGCATCAGGAGGAGCACATACAGGAATATATAAAGGGTTAGGTACAACACCCACGCCAACAGGTGAAGCAACACTGTGACCAGTGGCTCTCTACCTAATACAGCAAATTATTAGATTGAATTTGTTTCCAATCCCCTCTGGTTTTTATCTGTAATCTCAATCCTTCCTGCCCCATAGTGGGTGCCAAAAAAAGACTGATGTAGTTTAGGAATGGTACTGCCCAGTTTAGTGCTCCCACTGAGATGCTTCAAACCACATTGCCACTGGCCCACTCCCACTCTGCTTTCTCCTGGGCAGAGATGGAAAGGGGAATTAGAGGCAAAAAAGGTAAAGATCACAGGTTGAGATAAGAAAAATTTACTGAAAACAGCAATGAGATAAGAAAACAAACATTAACAGCATCAATGTACAAAAGACAGAGTGATTCACATACAAAAATGCTCACTGCAGACCTCCACGACCCCACTGCAACCCGTCCACCCTGAGTGGGAGAACTCCTTCTCCCTGGAAGGGACCTCCTCCTTCTCTCAGCAATGAGGTGAGCTGATACAGAATAACCTCTGGGTCCTAGCCCCCTCCTCACTATTGCAAAAATGAGCCCTGTTCTGGGGCTCCAGCCAGGATAAATATTAACTGGGGATCTCAAAAACTTCACACAGAGCGCACATTTTTGGTATTATTTACAAAACAGGTATCTATTTTCTGTGGTGATATCCCTCAATATCTAAACACATTTCTTTTTGTAAGTATCAGTGATGTGATGCAGTAGGACCCTTGGCATAGTGCCACCCACTGCACTCAGTGTAAACATTTAGATGGTCAAAACTGGGTTTGTTTACAAGGCTTTTAATGCACGACAACTGACTCTCCTAAAATTATATAAAATATATTTAAGAAATGGATGACGTAGCACATTTGTATCAACAACGGTGAAAGAAGAGGAAGAACACTAAAAAGCTTAACAAAAGCCACCAAGTAATTGCACTGAGGTAAAGTTACAAAACAACCAACTCTTGCTTGTCACCGCTTGGAGCTAAACAGCAGTTCAAATCTCCAAGCCAAGATGTGGCATCTGCAGAACAGCCAACCATTATTCCTTGATATTTTGAAGTAGCTTCAATAAATGAGACTCAATAACCTGCTGAACTAAAGCAGAGAAAGAGATAAGGTTAATCAGTGTTGATTTTTTGGGTATTTTTAGGGTTATACTTTTTTTCTGGCAGATACCTTCTTGTACTGTGCAATAATTTAATAAAAACCAGACGTGTAAAAGTTCACTCTGTGAATAAACTCAGCATTCCTTCAGAAAATAAAAGCCTTGTATAATGCAAAAACAATACACCCAGTTAGGCAAACAATGTTTTGGGGGTCATCATCAGTTCTTTGATTTGAATATGCTGACAGCACATGGAAAGCAGATAAAAATCAGCCTACAAACAGAAAGTTGGCAAAAACATTTCTTAGAAACTTCTATGGAACTTTGAGATTGAGCTCTTGAAGCAGTCTTCCATGAAGGCTTCTATGTAGGCTTCGCTTCTGTGAAGTTGTGCTGTGCTGCTTTCAGCTGGGGTAGAGTTAATTTTTTTCTCAGTGGCTGGCCTGGGGCTGTGGTTTGGATTTGTGCTGAACTCAGGGTTGATAACACAGAGATGTTTTTGCTGTTGCTGGGCAGGGCCTGCACAGAGCCAAGGCCTTTTCTGCTTTTGGTACTGCCACACTGGGGAGGGGACTGGGGGTGCCTGGGAGGAGACACAGCCAGGACAGGTGACCCCAACTGACCAAAGGGATATTCCAGACCATGTGGCACCAAGCTCAGTGCATAAAGTGGGGGTAAGAAGCAGGAAAGGGCGGAACATTTGTGGTGATGACATTTGTCTTCCCAAGTAACCATTGTGCATGGTGGGGCCCAGCTCTCCTGGAGATGGCTGAACACCTGCCTGCTCATGGGAAGCACTGAATTAACTCCTTGGCTTGTTTTGCCTGTGTGCACAGCCTTTGCTTTCCCTATTAAACTGTCTTTTTCTCAGCCCAAGAGTTCTCCAGCTTTCACCCTTCTGATTCTCTCCCTGATCTCTCTGGTGGGGGAGTGAGTGAGCAGCTGCTGCCTGGGGTTAAACCATGACACTGGCTCATTCATAAGCACAGGGCTCTGCTTAGAGAAGCTACACATACAGTGCTGGGCTTACTTTCTGATTCCATTCCTTTCTGTAATGACAGACACATCACAGCTTTCAAAATGTAGCAGCATAGAGGGAAAAAAACTACAAGGAGTCAATCTTTGCTTTTGGTTTCTACAACCAAGCCAGATAGTGTAATTCACTGATTACTGTCTGCCTCCAAGACAAACTAGAGGTAGAGATGATCTTACTGCAGAAGGCTTTGCAAGCCACATGACATCATGCCAGTCAAGTAAGGTGGAGGGGTTCAGGAGGGCTGCAGGTCTCTCACCACTGTCCAGTAACACACCCCTTTGTACAGGGTGAGGGAGCAGCTCAGCTCCCCTTGTCTGAGCCCTTGAGCTGCAACAGCCCTAAATACCATTATTTGTGTCCAGTGGTACAGATCCAGGTCAGTGACATTTTCTTACCACGCACCTGACTTTCTGAAACAAGAGTGGAAGCTCCTACACATTTTGGCCTGATGCATTTAGGATTATTAAGACTTGTAGGACAGGTAACATGTTAAGAGCTGCAAAACCTCTACTAGGCCATTTACAGCAGCTACATAAATGAGGAGCTGTAAAAATTAAAGATCTTTTTAAAAGGGATAACATTTGCAATACTCACCACTCCGATAGCCCAAGGCTACAGCCAAATCCATGGAATTATAGCCAGCATCTGTTTCAACGGTTGGATCAGCACCATTTTCTGTGTAAGACAGGAATAAAACCTTGTATTTCTGACGATGAGAATTGAATAATGAGTACATTATTACTGGTAACTTGGTTTGGACAGTCTGCTTACCGAGAAGAATTTTTACACATTTCACATGGTTCCCATGTACTGCATACAGCAAGGGGGTGCCTCCATTCTGCAAAAGCAGAGAAATGCCCCAGACATTTAATTAAGCAGTCTGCAACTGTAATTCCTTAACACACAAATATCTACCAGTAAGAGGCTTCCTAGGTTTCATAAAAACGAGGATCTGTTTTAGATCTTCACAGCTTTCATCATTTTTGTCTGCTATTCAAATGCTAAGATCACACTCCCACAAGAAGTCAGCATTAGTCTCATTCTCTTTCTACCAAGAAGTCAGAACTAGTTGCATCAACTTCTCCTACCCTATGGAAATTCCGAAACTCTCAGGTATTTCCGAAGAGGCAGAACAATTTTTAAAGTCAGGCCAGTGATAGGTCCTGCTTCAATTTTCTGACCAAAGCACCCTCTGACTAAATTCAAGGTAGAGTCTTACCCAGTCATACTCATTGACATCAACTCCACAGTCGAGCAGCATTTTGACAATATCTGTGTATCCTTTACTGCAGGCCAGTGAGAGGGCACTTTCTCGCCCCTTCCCCAGAATCTGAGGATCTGCACCCTGAAATGAAGTATCCATTTAAAAAAAGAAGCAAATTTCAGGCTTTACACAGGCCTTAACTTTAAAACTTTTAAGCTTGTAGCAGCATCGGCAAACTTAGGAAAGCAAAACAAAGAGTAAAGAGTAAATTAATTCAAAATCAATCGTGATTTTTTTCCTTACATTCTGGAGGAGAAATTCCACCACTGCTATCTGCCCATGAGCTGCAGCCCACATCAGAGGAGTAAATCCTTCTTCATCCTTATGATTGATTAAATTTTCTGTTCAGGGAAAAATATATAACTTAGTAATCCTTTCCAGGATGCACTGTATCAGCTGGTGAAATGTGTTGATGGTAACATTTATTCAACAGGAACCAGTGTGACCTAAAAGTCATTCTCAACTTTAAAAACAAAATTGTGTCCCAGTGGTGGTGGTAGCATCTCTTTCCAAGAAAGAAAAACGCATCCAACTGACCAAAGTAAAATTTCTGCCTTTAGTTTAATATTTTAGAATTTAAGTTTTTAAGCTCTGTAAATCAAACTCAGTTTTTACTCAGAAATATTACAAGTTGTCTGTAATCTGGGCTCCACCTTTGTAAAGAAGATAAAGGATGTTTGAAAAATAAAGAGGTACATCCTATATTATACTGTAGACTGTGTTTTTCCAATAGAATGAGCCACACAATTTTGTAAAGAATGGACTTGTACAGCAATATAGATAAAACAACTCCATTCCCCATGAAGTTCAGGTAATCAATAAGGCGGTCTGTGAAAACAATTAAGGTCTACACAATGTGCATCTGGAAGAAGAAAAAAACCACTTATTTTAACAACTGGCTGACAAATTATTTCAGCAGAAATAAAAAAATATTTCATTTTTTTAGTATCTAAGTACTTTAAAAATCCCATGCTTATCATAGCACCAAAATAAGCATTTTTTAACTGCTACTGACCCTCCAGAACTGCTTTGCTTTTCATATCCATGGCTCACTACCAAGTGTTTAGACTCAGTGACTCATTATCTGTTTTACAGTAAACATTTCAGCAAGGATGCACTGAAAGCATGGGTGATTACTGTGAGTGCAGTAAGAATACACCATTAATTTTACTATTATTAGTGTTACTAAATTCATAAGTTTGTTAGGTAGAGCTGAAATTTTGTCCATGTATTATGGACACACAAATGCCACACTGTTCAGAATGTTTGGTACTATTACATTGCAAGTGTGGGCCATGGCTTAAATTAGTGACATGCAGGTCTTTGTGCTGACTGATTAAACAGAATTGGAAAACCACCAGTAACAGAAGTATGTTTTAAATGAGAAAGATAAAAATAAAATGAAAATAAAATAAATATAAAATAAAATACACTGCTGTGACACAACATACTCCTTTCTTAGTTCCATGGATTACCTATATAGCAAAAGAGCAGGGAGAGGAAGGGATTTACTTCTATTAATGTTTTAATTTAAAATGCAAATCATAAACTGAGTGAGTAATAGACTGACACAAACCAACAGTCCACATCTGCAAAGAATAGATGCCTCAAATGTCCTCCAATCTGTACCAGAATTGAGGACTTCACAGCTTTGGGGAAAAGGTCAAACACAACAGCACATAAGTGGCCCAAAGGAAAAAAAACAAAAGTCATTTAACCTCCTTCTGTCTCACCTTGTTCAATACGTGTGGCCAGATACAACATTTCTCCCTGAGCAGCCAGCTGATGGACTGATAAAGCTGCAACAAAGGAAGCAAAAGCAGGTGTTACATCCACCAGTTTTCATTCTGCTCTGTCTAGAGCTGAGCACAACATGTACATTGGCTTCAGCAGAACAGAACCTGGAACTGAGAGTGTAGATGATTTCACCTTACAGTCTGAACTTAAATCATGGTTAAAAACTGAAAATTTTCCGCAGAGTTTCACAGATTTTATTAATTAAATAAATATTAATAATTTAGTTATTTTTTAAACCAATGCAGCAGTGACTCTTGAAAGCAAGGATACTTCCCACACCGACTCTTTACAAAGTAACACGCTCTCTTCACTGCTGCTTGGTCGGCAACCCAAGATTACTTTAAGACCCATTTATCAAATGAAAATAAACATATTTTGATAAATTAAGGACGTTTAATTTAAAAATCACACTTGAATCACCAGAAGACCTGTCCTGCTACTCAACAAAGAAAGCCTCTAGTGTGATTCTCACTCACTACAACATGGAATAGATAGACATCAAAAAACTACACACAACTTAACATACAGAGGGGAAAACAAAGATTGTGGGAATTTTCTTTTTTTTTTTTTTTTGTTATTTCAGAGATTATGAAGAAATAACCTCCAATCCCACAGAAAACTGCATGGGTGCATGGTTTTGGTAACTTGGAGCAGGCTTGAAAGGTGCTCAGGAGGCTATCTGTAATAAATTATCCACATGATGTAGTAACAAAATTAGCTTATGATTACATTAATTGTAAATGTTCACTGTCCTCTTTCAAGCCACTACATAAAACTTTAGTCTGTTCAGAAAGATGGGGTACTTTGTTCAGTGGCCTACACTGCACCTGCCAATTTTTTTTTTTCCATGCATGTAGCATTTTTCTTTAAAAAAAATCTGACTTGTAATTTATAGAGAAAATAATTTACTGACAAAGTAAATTACAGCAAATTAACTTATAAAGGAAATGCTTGACACATCAGGGAAAAAACCTCACCAGAAATGCGTCCTTGATTTTCAAGATTCGTGACAATCATGACACTTGCAGTATTCTGTATTTACATTACATTATATCTTAAATATCCTGCAGCATTTACCAATTAATTTTAAGATACACAGGTTCTGAAAACAGCATTTTTGGGCATGAAGTACATTACTTTGTGCAACAGAAAAACAGTTTGTGGTTTGTTTTTTTTTTTTCTTTCTGGAAAATAAAACTCAAGTCATGAATTCCACACATCAGGTGGATGACTGTTTTGTGGTTTCACCCATGTGAAATTAGACAAGACTGTTTCGGTGTTTTCCTCCTCCCTTAAAGTTCATTGCAACACCAAAGAAAAAAAGAAAACTGCACAAATCTGTCAGGCATCCAACACAAAGTTCACAAAATAATTATTAATAGTTAAGGCAGAAGGATACTCACAGTTTACAAGTAGAGGTGTTGTAGAGACCTCATTTCCCCTGTGTTTGTTAGTTAGTGTAGTTGACTGTTTTATTGGTGAGAAGTGCTTAGTGGTTGATGGAGTATAAACATGTCTTACTTGGATGCCAGGGGAAGGAGAAGTGTGGCTGTTGCATTCAGCTACATTGAACAAAAAACAGAGAGGGTTTCAGTGCTAATAAGAGCATTAAAAGGAAGCCACAGATTCTAAGTCAAACTGTAAAGTTATCACAAGACCTTTAAAATCCACGCCGAGAAAGCTCTGTGACATGTGCTTTTCCCACTGTGTACTGTGGCAGCTGAATAAAGGGCTGCATTAATTTCCAGCATGGAACAGTTATGCCACCTCACATGTCCAGCATGGCACAATGTCACCCAGAGACAAGTCACTGTCTGAGTTTTCAACGTGCCTGGCATGGATTTATTACATAAGAAGGTACATAATAAAGTTAACAAGCTCTACTTAACTTATCACCTTCTCACAGACACTCTCCAAGGCAGTGACATGATGCAGCTCTGGTCAGACATGCACCCAGGCACTGCTCAGCCTCTGCCTGCTCCCTAACCAGTCCACTGCACCAGGATAAAATTCTTCCCACTCCAGGATAAAATTTTAACAGCATTAGGAATGCCTGATGAATACTTACCCAGCAGGAAGACAGGTTCCACACTAACTTAGATAAAATGACAGCAGGTCACTGCTGAGAATTCAGGGAGTCATTCACTGCTGATGTGTTCCTTCACACTAACTTTTCTTGCTTTCTCCTAGAAGCTAATGGCACTTTATCACAGAATATATCTATATGTTGTCTTGGCTTGTAATTCCCAAAAGTAGCTTTTGGTTTTTAGATTAAATGCTGGAAAGACATATTGAAGGATTAAACTCCATATTGGCTTAATTGATTCAACACCAGTGTGCACCAGTAATTAATGACTAGAAGCTAATTAACACACACACACTAAATTAACACCATGGAGAACTTTGTGGTCATAAATGCAAGCACAAACTCACGGAGAGAACTAATTAAAAGAAGCAGAGTGTAACAAAAAAACCAGAATTGTTTTTTGTGAAGAAGCACACTGCTGTAGGACATGCCCTACAGATGCAGCTCGTTTTCCTAATTAGCAGCAGCTCTTACTACCTTAGGAGGCTTTTTGTGCCACTCATTTTTCAGTTAATACAAATATTTAAGATGTATAAAAATTAATCTCAGAGAAAATTTTTACATTAATAATCCATTAAGCATTTAAGAGGAGCACATCTCAGAAAACTGATCAATGCACATATAAAACAGCTTTTTTTTTTTTTTTTTTTT
>VXBN01003479.1:0-21176 GCA_013397395.1 Sinosuthora webbiana | reverse complement strand
GGTTGAAGCGACTTTAAGCTCCGTTACATCTTTCGCAACCCGAGTAAAATAAGCTTATTGATTTTATTACTGAAATAATAATAAATCAATCAGAATTACCCGCAGAATACCCGCGGCTTGCTCGCAGTACGGCGGGGAGCCCCGGGCGGGGGTGTAGCCGTCCCCTGACCCGGAGACAGCCCGTGAGGAGAGGCCCGAGGGCGGGACACGGCGCGGCCTCACCTCCGCCTTCAGCCGCCGGAAGTGCCGTCATCTCCCCGCCCCGCCGATGACGCGCTTCCGCCGCGCCCGCCATCTCCCCTCGCGGCCGGCGCGGCGCCGCCATCGCCGGAGCGCGGCGTGTCCCGAGTGCCCCGGGCCCCTCCCGAGCCTCTCCCGCCCGTCCCGGGCCTCTCCCGCCGAGCCCCGGCCCCGCCCCGCCCCGCCATGGCCGCCTACAAGCCGGTGGTGGTGCAGGCATGCCCCAAGCTCGGGGAGAGGATCACGCAGGACACGCTGTACTGGCGGGGATACAAGGTAGGCGGGAGCGGCCCAGCAGTCGCGGTTACTGCCCCAGAATGCCTTTTTTTTTCACTACTTTCTTAGAATTAAATTTCTTTTTAAATGTGCATGAGTTAGTTTTTAGCCTCGCAACACATAATTAACGGGTGGGCCGTGATGAGTGAATTGGAAAAAATATACAGGAGTAGCGTGTTATAAGTGAAACTCGCTATCGTTGTATCTGAAAAACGTTTTGATTCGTTCTTTGTGGGAAAAATGTCTCTCGTTTTGCTGTTTTCGTACTTGGTGGCGTGCTTGCGTACATTTAATGATCTTTACCACGATGTGCTGGTGTGTATTTAATGGTCTCTACCGCCCTTGTTTCAGACGCCTGTGCAGATAAAGGAGTTCGGCGCGGTGAACAAAATCGACTTCTCGCCTGCCCCGCCGTATAACTACGCTGTCACGGCGTCCTCCAGGGTGAGTGCCTTTCCTGGGGCTTCCCCGCTTCTATTCCCGGGTCGGTCCCGCGCCAGAAAGAAGCCGCGACGCCCTCCCGTTTGTTTTGTTTTTTCCCCCCAGATCCACATCTACGGGCGGTATTCCCAGGAGCCCATCAAGACCTTCTCCCGGTTCCGGGAGGCGGCGTACTGTGCCACCTACAGGGACGACGGGCGGCTGCTGGCCGCGGGCAGCGAGGAGGGCAGCGTCTGCCTCTTCGACGTCGGCGGCAAGGCGCCCCTGAGGCAGTTCGAGGGCCACACCAAGTAAGGCAGAGCCGGCTCGTTCTCCTTTTCGCTTCTTTGCTGCGTTTGCGCCTCGCAGACCGGGTGTTTTGGCCTTAAACCCGGACACCTGCTGCTGGGGCAGTCTGCTCAGAGCCCTGCTCAGCCCTTTGAGCACTGCCAGGGAAAGGGCATCCCCGTCTTCCCTGGGCAGCCTGTTCAAGTGCCTCAGCAATATACTATATTTATGTTAAATTATAGTTGTGTGTTTTCCTCATGTGCTGCTGAAAATCTGAGTAGTGCTGATTTACTTTCTCATGTAGATCTCGCTGGAAAGTTGGTTTTAAAGTTAAATTAAGAATGGGATTGAGCTTCAAGAAACTCTAAATATGAATCAAGTATGTAGAAGAGTACATACATTTTCTGTTTCATGCAGGCATCTCTTAATATGTTGTGCAGGTACAGTCTTGTGAGTACATTGCATTGATAGGCATGTTTTGTTTGATGCTGGTAGGAGAAGATGTGTCTAAACAAAAACAATGAAAAAACATGCCAGGAAAAGAAGGAATTCCTTAAGGAAAAGCTCCAAAAACAGAACAGAAAAAGTGCATTATGGTAGGGTAGGGAAGCAATTAGGATTTCTGATGTATCACTGAGGAGAAAACAATGCTTCAGCAGACTTCTGTGCTGTGAAAGATCAATGTTTTATTTATGTAGAACCAAAAGAATCCTTGTTTCAGTGGGAAGTACCCAGAGTGACCTTGAGGGTGTTTCTGTTTGGGGTCTGTTTGCAAATTGGGTGTTCATTCTGATGTCATCTGCATACGTGTGCACACCTGCATGTGCATACCTGTGTGTCCTGCCAACCTCTGCTGGGATGTTTTGGTGATAATAAAAGACTTCAACAGTGATTTTAAAGGACAAGAAGATTCTTCAAAGCAGCCACGCTTAAAATTTGCTGTAAAAATGTGAGGCTTTTAAGTTTAAGATATTAAACACAACTTTAATAAACTTGTCACACAGAGTAACTCTTCTTGAAACTTGAATGTATTTTGATTTTGGATGTTGTGGGCTTTGTTTTCTAGGCCAGTTCATGTGGTGGGCTTCCTGTCCGATAAATACCGGATATTTTCTGGTGGTGATGATTACTCATCAGCCCTGTGGGATATTCCAAGTGCCTCAGAAATCATCTCTTACAGTGAACATACTGACTATGTGAGATGTGGCTGTGCAAGTAAAGTGAATGCAGATGTTTTCATAACAGGTTTGGTTTTATCTTTTATTTATACTTTTTTGTTGTTGTTGATTGAATTAAAGATAATTTTTGATACAGTGGGGTCGTGTTTATTGTATTTTAGTCATGAAGGATCAGTCTGCCTGTGCAATGCTTACTTTGTTGTTTCCTTTTTTTTTTTTTTAATTTGCTTGCTTTTTAAGCTTGACTCTGATGTTTTAGGGAAAACTGCAGGAGCTGAGTTTCAGCATCTTTTTGGTTTAGCCTATTAGAGTGAGCAGAACTTTTGAAAGAAAATACTGTGAATGTATCCTTTGGCTGGAAGTGACTGAAATGTACCAAGTTTCTGGAGCAGGACACTAGTCTGTGCAGCCTATAACTGGCAGACTCAAAAACGTGAGGTCATGTGGAGTTACTTGGACCAAGTTGCATTTGGTTTTCCTAGCAGTAACTTTGTATCAATCTGTGGAAAACTGAGAAAAGCCTGTTTTATCAAGAGGCACAACAGGCTAGGCTTGATATCTATGGCTATAAACACACTTGATTAATGGAAGTGAAATGAAATCAAAACAGATTACTAATACAGACTGGCGTGCAGCTAGGGCTAGAATTAGAAAATTTGTGTTGCCTCAAGGCTGTAAATTACTAAGGTAAACCACAAGGTGTTTTCACATGTATTGGGTTAAAACTGTTGCTGTTAGCCAGGAACTCCTTTAGGTGGTGGGACATGGCTGTTTTAGTTCCTGAGCTAGCTGAAATTACGGAACTGATTTCTGCTGGTGTTTGCAGGGTCCTATGACCACACTGTGAAACTGTTTGATGCACGGACAAAGAGCAGTGTCCTGACAATTGAACACGGCCATCCTGTGGAGAGCGTGCTTCTCTTCCCATCTGGGGGGCTTCTGGTATCTGCAGGTAATTCAGATAAAATATATAAATTCAGATAAATATCTTCCCTATCATCCTCATTTGAGAAATACTTCAGCTGCTTATTTTTTGTGCGGTGTTTCAGTTTGATAATGAAGTGGTAAGTGGTGTAATGGTTGGACTTCTCAAATATCTTCTGTTGTAATCTGTGTTTATCTGGAGGATGCAAGTAGGAGGAGTCTTACCTTTTTGTCTTTGTTTTGATATTCTTGTAGTTTCCACTTCCCCCCTTCCCCTGAAGTTATTTTTAATAACAAAATGCAGACTCTAATTGGCCCACTTCTAAAGTGAAGGAATTAACATTCTTAGGTTTTGAAAAGATGGGACTGTGTCTCTCTGTTCATGTTGACAAGCTTTTTTTAGTCTCTTGTTGCCATTGCATCAGAAGTACTGTAATTGCATAGTTTATGGATTTTTAAAAATTTTTTTGTAATGAATACGGTTGGAGAATGGTTGAATCCTTAGCTCCATTCAGAATGGCCAAAAAAAAGAGCAGGCTTGTGCCAGGAGATAGAAAGGAAGAGGATGGTGAGCAGGTACAGAAAACTGTTGGGAGGTGAAGGTACTTGTGAAGGGGATACTGCATCACTCAGTGAAAACCTCTTCAGAGAAGCATAGATGTGTACATATGTAAGACTGTTTTGTGTGCTTCCTCTCCACAGGAGGTCGATATGTCAAAGTTTGGGATGTACTGAAAGGTGGACAGTTACTAGTTTCACTTAAAAATCACCATAAAACTGTAACTTGTTTGTGCCTGAACAGCTCTGGACAACGGTTATTGTCAGGATCCCTGGACAGGTTGGTGTATTTTGTGGCTTCCTTTTGTTTGCATTCTTTAGGGTTTTTGTTTTTGTTTTTTTTTTAAAGTGTTATTTCACATAACTGTTAACCTGTGTGTGGTTTTTGAGCTTTATTTGAGATTATGTTTTGGGGCCAAGGTACCTACTGTGAAGTTGTCCTTGCTTTTGCAGGGGCCTTGGTCTAAATGAGCTTTAAAAGGTTCCTTCCAACCCAAGGTGTATTATGATTCTATGATACACCCTAACCTTTTCTCTCACTAATCTGAAATAAGGACTGTGTGTGCCATTTGGGAATGCATATCGGGAACTTCTGAATAAGTGTTCAGTTTTTTAAATCTCTAAACTGACCTTTCCAGTAATTGTAAATTAACTATTCTTAAGTTTAATACAGTTTAGATAGCTAAAAGTGTATTCAATTTTTAAAAGCCTGGGTTTTGTGTTTCTCTGCTGTTGCTTGTATCCAAGAGTGCTTGGGAACATGACCTCTTTGCTTTTTGGTTTGGTTTCAGTTGATGAGTACTGGTGGTACTTGGTGTCTTGTCTCTGAGACATTAGAAATACAAAGTGATCTGAAATGACAGTGGGTCTGTTTTCCTCTGCCCTCCTGTATTTCCTAGGCTACCTCAGGCTTTATGATTACATAACACTAAATTTTATCCTTGTGAGATAATATTTTGTTTTCCTGTTCATTAAATATTTCATGCTTCCAACCAAATCCTTAAGGGGCATCTGGATACAAGAATGTCTGTGGATTTACTCCCAGAAATTGCTAGTAGATCTTGTATTTAAAATTTAAGAGCAAATTTGAAGAGATGCTTTCTTAGCCTTTTCCTAATATGCATTTCTGAATTCAAATAATCACTACACCTGCCTTCAATTTCTTCTTCTGTTCTTGACCCATTTTCACCTTTTTTGGGGTAAGAGCAATCCTGACTTGTGGATACCTTTTAACAGAACATTACTGTTGCAGGAGTAATGCTTAAGAAGCTCAGTGGTAGCCTGAGGAATGCATTGTATTAATACTCAGTTTCCTTAAATGATTTGTAGAACATGAGTAGTGAAGTTCCTGTAAGGTACAACAGTAAAGCTTTACTAACAGTGTTTTTATCTTTACTCTTCTGTGCAGGCATGTGAAGATTTACAGTACTACATCCTACAAAGTAGTCCACAGCTTCAACTATGCAACATCCATCCTCAGTCTGGCATTGTCGGTAAGTGCTTTAGAAGTCTTCCTAAAAGGAAATTCCTGATACCTTCTTAGTCACTAAAGTAAATAATTGTTGCTTTCACGGCTGTTGGGTGTTCCAGAAGAATGCTGTATGTGAAAAGTAGGGTGGTTGAATATGTTTCTGCTGAGTAACAAACTGTTAAGAGGTTTTAAACATAATAGATTAAAATACCATGTTACCTGACTAGATCAGTACAAAATCTTTTGTTTATGAATGACAGTGTACATCATAGGGAAAGTATTCACTTTAGAAAGGAGGTCCTTTGACTTCAAGAAGATTTTACTCACCTTTTGCCTTTCAGGAATGCTGTAAGTTCTTTTGCATGGCAGCAATAAAAAAAAGTAGTTAATTTGTTGGGAAATTTAGAATAGGGAAATTTAGAATAGTTCCACATTTCTGATACTTGTGGGAAGAATTGCTTGCTATTGTTCCACTTGAATCTTCATAAGCTTCAATTGCTGCCTTTAAATGAACCATTCACCAGCTGATCTCCATCTATACTTGTCATAATTCTGTAGGCTTTTATCATATCACAGAATCATAGAATGGCTTGGCTTGGAAGGGATATTTTAGTTTCAGCCCCCCTGCCCTGGGAAAGGAAACAGCTGGACAGGTTGCCCAAAGCCCCATCCAATCTAGCCTTGAACACTTCAAGGGATGGACCATCCACAATTTTTCTGGGTGAAATTTATACCCACTTCATTGTATAAGTGAAATTACATATGCCAATGACTGGTGTTTCGACCAACTTCCAGTTATTTCACAGAGTCCTGCTGTTCCATGATAGCTTTGCTTTCTCATGGATTCATTCCTGCTGTGTGGTACCTAGTAGCCAAAGGCAGTTGTATGCCATTGGGAAAAACAAAACCTTATAGTTAGAGAAGTGTGTTAATGCATAATTGAGCTTGATTCACCAGTCAGTCTATAATGTTGTGTACAAGCATAGCCTTGAAGCTGTCCCTGCTTTGAGCAAAGCATTCAATCACAGAACATCAAAGAGGTGCCTTCCACCTTGAGTCATCTGTGATGCTGTGATTTGAACCTTATCACAAAGCATAACAATATAAAAATATGTGTGATAGAGCACATGCATGCATGATAGAGCACAAATAAAACACTGGGTCCTAACTCTGTGATTTCTTTGTGCCAGCCTGAAGACGAAACCATAGTTGTAGGCATGACCAATGGGGTGCTGAATGTTAAGCACAGAAAACCAGAAGAAAAGAATGAAAACTCTCAGAAGAAGAGACAACCAGCATATAGAACCTATATGAAAGGAAGAACTTACATGCCAAAACAGGTATGATGTGGTAAGAAAATAAGTGCTGAAACATTTCTGAAAAATTGGTTTCTTGGAATGTGCTAATTTGAAGAAAGGGAGGGAATATATAAAATTATTAATGGTAGTGTATCTAATCCATTATGTGTGTGTATTTGTCTGACTCTGAATTCTTTTATTGAATTCTAGGAAGACTTCTGTGTCAGTAAACCTGTAAAACGTGTTTTGAGAAAATATGATAAGCTGCTGAGGAGCTTTGAGTCTTCCAAGGCTCTTGATGCAGTACTGGAGGTGAGGCATTGGTTTTCCTTCTTGTCAGAGTTTCGTGCTGTCACCTGATGTTAATTTTCCCTGCACGTCATACCATTAACTTTATTTTAATGTATAACCATAAAGGAGCCTAAGTTGGGTTCCATTTGCTGACACCAGCCCTGTGTTGTGTGTAAAGATGTTGCTTTGGGTCTAAACTCTTTCTGTGTGTGTCCAGCCCCCCATCATGCTTCACACCCCTGAAGTCACGGTTGCAGTGATGCAGGAGCTGCATCGCAGAGGAACGCTGAGAAGTGCCCTGGCAGGCCGGGATGAGAAGCAAGTTAATCTCCTGCTTACCTTTGTGGCAAGGTATTGTTTTAACATGAGTTCCCTCTGGCTTACCTTTGTGGCGAGGTATAGTTTTAACATGAGTTCCCTCTGGCTGTTTTGGCACTTCTGTTTCCCAATAGCTTGCCGCGGACTTTCAGCAGATCACGGGTAGAACGCTGGTACTCCTGAAATCTCACGTGCCTTTTCCATTCTGATACCAAGGTTTTGGGATGGGTTTGAAACAGTTTGCCTGTTAGCACAGCACAGCTTTGCTGATAGTATGAGATACTCTACTTCTTCGCCAGACTTTTTACCCATAGTCTGTTACTTTATTTCTCCTTGATGAACCTTGTGTTTTTTGTGTACTCGAGGCTTTTTTACGCTGCTCCAACCCCCACTGCCTTCCTGAAAGGAAGAGGGTAAATACCACATATGTGGGTTTTTTTGATATGCATCTCTGGCTGCTGTTCTGTGACGTCTCTAGAAAAATTTGTCTGTGTGCCTGTGTGAGAAAGCTCCTTGGTGGTGGTGGAGTGCAGTTGACAAAACCAGTAAAATTGGAATGTCTTCTGATTTTGCAGGCGTGTGATTGAGCCTAGATTTACTCCTGTGCTGGTGACTGTTGCTGATATGATCACTGGTAAGACAATGCAAAAAAGATTCTCAAAGCCGTATAGCTACCTTGCAAATAAGATTAAGAGTGCTACAGAGCCTTTGTGGCTTTGTTTATATGTGTGGACTTAGTGTCAAGAGAATGATCCAAAAAAGAGATACTTCCAGGTAATTTTGACCATAGTTAGGATTCGATTTTCACAGGTTGCTGGAAGCTCCTCGTGGTCTCTATGTACCTTTGATACTTCATGTATCTGTGTTTGCATAGTACAAATAATTTCCTCTTATTCAATGAGGTAAAAATAGTATTTGAGGTCATAAAAGCTTCTGTTTCAGTTAGTTTGACATACTGCTGCTGTAAGTACATACAACCACTGCTCTCAGAACAGACAATATTGAAATTGTCTTATTTTTTCAGAATGTTGGACTTGTGCTAGAATCCTTAAATGTATCTCTAACTAGCTAATAAAATTCTTGCCTTTTTATACATCTATGGATTCTTAACTGATATTTTTCTTTCCAGACATTTATCACCCTGTGGTTGGGCAGTCAGCGGTAGTTGATAAACAGTTCCTGAAACTCAAGGAAGCTGTCGGAAAGGAAATAGACTATCAAGAAGAATTACTAGAAGTTTTGGGAATGATGGATGCACTGTTTGCTACTTTTACCAAGAAAAGAGATACATCTTTGGAAGAGAACAAAAGTAATGGTGTTACAGAGATCATTGAAACAAATAGGAGTTACTGACACCCTTCACAACAAATTGTCACAATTGTGAAATTGAAAGACATGACCTGTTCTCCTGGTAATTTCTTATAATAGGGACTTTCAAAATAAGCCTATCTATGTTAAAGTTGTGTCTTTTAAACTGTGTTGCTGAATAGGCTTTGTTACTGAAGACAGAGAAAGAGGACATTTTCAACATTGTCCATGCAATATTTTTCAAACAATTTGGTTTTAAAGTTTTATTTCAGAGTTACATAACTTCTTAAGGATTAACGTGGCCTGATTTTTGGTAGCTGCAGGGGTGGCTTCTGTGAGAAGCTGCCAGAACCAATCCCTGGTGGTTCCAAAGGTGGATGTGTCACTGGCCAAGGCTAGGCTAACTAGAAATGGTGATAACAAAGTTATTGTGCAGTTGTAACTGCAGCCAGAGAAGAGCAGAGTGAGAACATGTGAGAAGGACAACCCTGTGGACACCGAGGTCAGTGAAGAAGGAGGGGCAGGAGATGTTCCAGGTGTCGAAATTCCCATGCAGCCCATGGAGACCCGTGGGGAATGCAGAGATGCATCTGCAGCCCATGGAGGAGCCCATGGTGGAGCAGGTGGATGCCTGAGGGGAGGCTGTGACCCTGTGGGAGGCCCATGGAGAGAGGGGCCTGCTCCCAGGCTGGAGCAGCCTGTCCCTGGAGGACTGCACCCCTGTTGCCCGTGGNTGAGATTTGGAGCCACACTGGAGAAGCTCATGGAGATCTGTCTCCCATGGGAGGGACCCCACAGTGCAGCAGGGGAAAGACTCTTCTCCCTGAGCTGTGGGAGAAGCCACAGGTCATGAATTGACCTTAACCCCCATTCCCTCTCTCCTTGTGCACTGGGGGAGGAGGTGGAGCTGGGAAGGAGGGAGGGGTGGGGGGAAGGTGTTTTTAAGGGTTTATTTTACTTCTCAGTGTCCTGCTCTGATCTTGTTAAGTAATAAATGTAATTAATATCTCCAAGTTGAGCCTGTTTTGCCCATCACAGTATTTGATGAATGATTTCTCCTGCTCTTTATCTCAACCCATGAACCCTTCACTATATTTTCTCTCCCCTGTGCAGCTGCAGAGGAGGGTGAGTGAGTGAGAGGCTTTGGTGGCTGCCTGGTGTCTGGCCAGCACCAGCCCACTACCTTTGTGTGTGCAGTCCTATCAGCAGTGAACAGTTTTCAGTTTTTATTTACCAGAAAATAATTGATGTTTGTGTAATTTTAATGTGTCATTGTCATTATTTAAGGCTAATATCCAGTCTCGCATCTTTGGAAGTACAAGGAAAACAACATACACGTTTGATAAGACTTGACTACATAGTTTTTTCTCTTTCTGCTTAATCTCCATTTAAGATTTCCATGAATTCGCAGCACACAGCAGAATGACTCAAGAAGTGCATGCTTATGTATATTGAAAAAGTTGTTTAATTTTTTTAATGATGCATTTGTATTTATGAACTACAATTTTCTAGAAAATAGGTAATATTTCCAAAGGAGAATTAATTCAAATTAAATTAATGTAATGAGTAAAGTGCACACCAGTGAGAAAATACTCAAATTAAATATCAAAACTCAATTTTTGTGGAATTCTGTCACTTTCAGTGCACATGTAGATGGAGTTTGAATCTATTGTTTGAATGCTAGGGTAATGGTTTATTTTAGCTTCAAGCAGGGCTGGATCAGTATGAATACATTGGAAGGAGGAGTGCCAAAGGCTGTTGATGACACTAGGGTAGAACTTCGTTCTTAACCTCTTCTGTGGCTTGAATTTTCCCCCAGGCCTGGAATTGGAGATCTAATGGGAATTCCTTGCAAAATTAATTTGCTCATGTGTGCTCATTGAAAGGCAGATACCAGTGGTAGAAACAGCTAGAACAGTTTTGCAAGTTCTACCTAAAACCTTAACAACTGTAACTGAAAAGATGGAGTGCTGTCTGGTCTGCCCTTAAATTACTGTGTGAACATTCTGTGCTCCTGACCACTGGGATTTACTGCTTTTGAATACTTAGAATGATAACAGGTAATAACGAGGAGCATGTTCATGCAAACTTCAAACTTCTAGTTTCCTTGCTGCTTACTTCACTAATTTTATTTTTGGTTTTGTTAATAGACATGAACCTTGTTCTGTCTTTCAGGAAGTCAGTGTACTTCCTTTCATTGTGTGTCTTAGGCAGTATCACTTAGATTTCTCACAGAATTAATTTTGGGGAGTGGGGGTGGTGGGGAGGCTCATCTTGGAGCCCCCTTATCCTGTGAACCAGTATTGGTTGGAGTTGAAGGAGCACATTTCTCATGACAGCATAGTTTTCTCTGGGTTGAAAACCACTAACCTTGACATAAAATACACTGCTAGTTCTTACTAACAGTATTCATGTCTTATAGTATGTACCCATTTCAGTGCTTTAAAGTTGGATGTGTGGCTAGCAAAAGTACGGGAAAACCTTTAGATAATAATTTTCGTATCTTTTTCTGTTGTCAATATTTGGCATTGACATCCTAGGACTACAGCTGCTGCAGATGCACCTATGTTTTTATTTCTTTCTAGGACAACATGCAGGTGGATATCTTGCTGTATTCATGGGTGAATGTAGCAACTGAAGCAAAGCAATCCTTATGTATGCTTCCAGTAAAGTATGCTGGGGCTGGATATAGAGCAAAGGTGCTGGAAGATGCCTTCCCTAACCTGACTGCACCCCATCAACCTGTACCTCTTTTCCTTCTTTAGTTTAACTTTCTGAAGTCCTGATCACACCATAACTAGCAGGTTCTCTCTGTAATTTTGGAGTTCAGGACTTTTGTCCCTGCTTCGTTGCACAGACAGTTTTTTATGTGATCAGCCACACAAAAACGAAAGTTTCAAATTTTAGAAATGAACACACATGTATATAAAGCCATTAAATTCTTGCTGAAAGACATGGGGTGGCAATGGGGTTTTACTGGCTTCTTTCTCTCCTTCAGGGACTTGAGAAGTTACTCACTTTTCCATAGGATTGAGACGGGACACTGTCTTTGAAGCAAAAATATTCATATGAACGAGTCAGTTGAGTCAGGTGTGTTCAGGTGGAAACAAACACAAAACAATTTGCTTCGCTGGCAACCTTTTTATACCCTTTAACCCGCCGACTGGGGGAGGGTCCCTGTCCCTTTTTCTATTGGTTGGGTACTTAATGATTTAAAACTCTCTCCCCACCACCTACTCTTCTTTCCTCTCCCCTCTCACCTTTCTCCTTTTTTGGTTGTATGTTCAACACTGCTTCTTTATTGGTTCCCAACAGCACTTAACAGATCAAATAAACCATACCTAATCCATAGGTAACAAGTAGAAACCAGAATTAACACTTTTCTTTAGCTTACTCTGTAGTTCTTTCGGGCTGAAGCAAAATCCTATTTCATCTCTCACAGGGAGGTATCTTTTTGACCTCTGATCTGTTACAGCAGTCTAATTTGCATGTTGTCCTAGAGAAGAATATAAACATAAGTGCATTTGTAGCAGCTGTAGACCTAGGATGTCCATGCCAAATAGTGACATACTAACGCTGCTGTTACAAAGGAAGTGTGCTGCCCATCTACGGCAGACAGGTTATGAATTAAGTTACAGTGCAGCAAGAGGAAACTTGCTAAGTCTGTACCGCCAAGTCTTGTACTCATAACTCCACATTTTCAGTACTTCACTCTCCTTAACCAGTGAAACAGGTTGGGGGAAGAGCCTTAGGGACTCAACATAAAATGGTTTTAAGAACAGCTGAAGTTACATGTCATGCATACGTGGCAGCTGAGAAGCTAAGATACGGTGTGGTTTGTCGGGATCCATGCCCGCTGCAACACGAACACGCGTGGCAGGGCCGGGCTGATCAACCAGCGCCTTGCGTGGGCAGCGCCCAGCCCTGCCCGGAGCTGGTGGCTGCGGGAGCGCGGCCCGGGGAGCGGAACACGGGGGCCGCCCCGCCCGGAGCATCGTGCGCTCCGCCGGGAGAGGGCAGCGCTCCCCGACCCTCGGCCGTCGGGGCCGCGCACGGATCCCCGCGGGGCTCCCGCCGTCCATTCCCCGTCCCGTCAAGCTGCCTGCGGGGGATCTGCGGCGGCCGCCCTGGGATCCGCTCCCCAGGAGCCTCCCTGCGCCGGGGGCTGTCACAAAGCGCCTTTGTTCCCTCGTCCCGCGGGCTGCCGGGGCGGGGGCGGCGCATCCGCGGGCCCGGGCGCGTCCCGCAGCGCTCCCGCGGGCGGCTCGGCAGCACCGCCTCTGCCCCGCGGCTCCGGGGCCGCTGCGCCGGGCGGGGAGCGGTGGATTGTCCCGAAACTTCGCAGCGCGGAGCTCCGCGGAGCTGCGGCGATGTCCCGCCGGCCGGGACCGCGTCCTGGCGCCGCCCTGCGCGGTGCGCCCGGGCGGGCTCCGCTGGTGTCCGCGCAAAGCCTTTGCCAGCGCTGTCATTCGCCTTCAAAGCCCCGAAAGGCGGAGGGGGATTTTGAGCAGGGCTTTGTTGTGGTTTTGTTGTTTTTAAATATGTGTTGTGGTTTGTTTTCCTGTTTTAAGTTAATTATTTGGCTACTCTTTATATTTTTTAATACTCATTATTAAAAGCTATTTCCCCCCCCCCCCCAGTTTTTGTCCCGGTGGGGACAAGGTATTCAATCTTGACCGAAAAGGAGCTTGCTTTTCTCATACAGAGCAAAAGAAGTTTCTAACTTCATTACTCTTTGTTTCTCTAATAGCCAAAAATGTAAAGGAAATGAAAGCTTTTCTAACGGTAAAAATCTGAGAAGCACCTTTCAAAGCAGTTCGTGGTAGTATTTTGTTGGGGCACTGCTGTGCACAGCTTAGAGATGTGCCAAGCTCTAAAATCCTTCTTCATTTTTATGGACTTAACTCCTGCCTCTGTATCTGATCCTATACAAGAATGGACGAAGTTTTTGTCATAAATCTTATAAGGCACACAGATGTGACTGAAAACTTAGCAGATGTTTTATTTTACAGAAGTAATTTGCTTTTTACTGCACATTGTGGAAATAGGATATCAGGGGGCACTTAACTAAGAGGGATTTTTCCACATAAATAAAGATTGAACTGTATTCTGTGAACTCAGTATGAAAAATTGACAGGACAACATCTGGTGGAAATATTAGACTAGTTAATTGCTTTTGTTTTTCCACAATGGTGTTTGAATATTCACTGAAATAAAGAAAGTGATCATGTAGGTGTATCTTGATAATGGGCAACTCATCTGGCTTCTCAGTTAACTTGCAAATTAGACCATTTAGAGAATTTTCAAAAACTTACAGATTTTCCTGCTGACTAATTGAGTTGTATCTTTCAGGCTTAGCATCATTAAGACAAGCAGATTCCACCAAACAACATTAACAGTTGAAAGAGGGCTATAAGGTGGAATAGTGGCCCTTCTCAAGGGCTTTGATTATTAGAATTACGTTTAATGACTTTTGGTATAAAATTTTTTTTCTAGTTCTTAGTGTAGAATCTGTAGCACAGTTCTAGCTGTCCACGAAGGTGGAATACCAGTTACAAAAGTGTCTTTAAATACACAGAATATCGTCTTGCTTTGTTAATTATAGCAGTTTGGTGTATGGCCAAGCCTGAGGGATGATGATATGTCACAAGAAAGCACTGGAGCCCCCACTTGATTGCATTAGTAGAACCAAAAAGTTTCTGGTCCATTTTTTGCTACCTTGTCATTAAACTGTACAACTGTGCTGCATGAACTCTTTAAAGGGTTTGCTGTTGTTCTGGTCCCATGGTTTCACAGTGCCCAAACCAGGGAGTAATAAATGCTAAAGCCATTAAAAATTTCGTGATTAGAAAGCGGCTGTCTCTGTCAAAATGGGTGTTAAAAGGACTAATACAGGTGTCCCACAACGTTATCAAACATATTTTATTTGTTTCAGTAACCATAGTAATACATTTGGTTTTATTTTTGCCTTTCAGTAATGTATAACCAACACTTCACATTTTTAAGGTTTCTAAAGTCTAGAACCCCATTTTCTTTTTAGTTGAAATGAAAATGCTACGTTAAGGATGTTAATACAGGAATACCTAAAGAAAGTATTTTGCCAACCTCAACAGCGGGCTTCTCTCAGAGGAGGCATTTTTTCCTAGAGTTTTTTCTGTGTTCTAGAACCCAAGACTGTTCTTCTTCAGAGGTGAAGAAGTGTGATCCTTTTTTCGGAGACTCTTAAATTCCCTTCTAAGGGTCAAAAAATGGCTGTGCTTTTAATAAATTCATTTGGATATATTTTGGTATTTCAATAGCCCCGAAGGGGGTGAATCTTTTGAAATAAGATTTAAGCTTCTGTTTGTCTCAAACTGTTGAAAAGAGTGATATTCTAAAAGGTGGTTAGCTGCATTTCTTCTGTTCAATTGCCTTCGAGACCAGCTAATGTCTGGTGAAATAATCAACACTAATGCAAGCTGCTTCCTGATAAATGTGATTGGAAAAGTTTTATTTTACCTCTCAGTTTGAAGAGTGTTAGAAGGCAGTAAATGAATGTGCTTGTGAAGCTGGGAGCTGAGGGTTCTGCTTTGTCCCCTCCCTATTCCCCAATGCACTAGATGTTCAGGAGACCCTAGCGGAAAAAATGAAAGATCATGTCAAAAACCTTGGCTGTAAAGTGAAATCTCTGATTTTGGGAATGTAGTATTTATTATGCGTGTATTTTCAGCTTGCTGGTTTCTTCCCTTTCATTTATTTTGTCCGAGGTATTTTAGTCAGGGTCAGAAAAAAGATCTGTACTTAAAAGAATATTCTGTACCACATCTGACCTGATGTCTGTGCAGTGCAGTTCCTGGTGCTGGGGAAGCCGTGAGCAAGATTTTGGTGTCCTAATATAATGTAACTCATATGGAATCTATAAATTCAGGAACACAGTTTGGTTCCATTGCTCTGCTCTTATACTGGGAGATGTGGGGTGTTATTAGTGGACACTGGCTTGTCTGTGAGCACCATACTGAAATCTCACAGGCTTTGAAGAGTACTAAGATCTCAGAAATATAAACAGACTATTTACATGGTCAAAAGTAATGGAATGGTGGTAAGGGTTAGTTACACAGTCGACAAGCAGAAGAGAGCTCAGTAGAAGACCTCTTGATCTGCATGTGCTGCTAGAATTCTACAAGATGTTTTGCTGAGACAAATATGTTGGATTTTAAGGCATTACAAATGATTCTCTGGGGATTCCTGCCTGCCCTCCAGTGGCCTCTGGGTGGGATGCATCCTTGCTTTATTTTAGTTGACCACAAATAGAAGCTTAATGCACCTGTCTTGATATAGTGGTAATAAAATTAATTCTCAGTGTTTTATAGGCATGAGTTTCAGTGTGACCATCATTAAAAAGAAGTGTAATTAAAAAGGAGGAATTGAATTTCAAGGCATCTGTGCAGCATCATCAAGGGTTTATTTGCATATTTTTGACATGCAGTCAGTTGCTTTACTGTTATGAAGCAGCAGGTCTGTGGCACAGAGGTGTGGGATTGTGATATGAAAGGAGAATGTAGCAAACAGAGCACAAGCAAAGACCTTATGTTTTGTTACCTTTGAACTGATATATGGGAGTATGAAATTCATGTTTCATACCACTGCTCACACTTCTCCTCTGTCTGTAAGCCCCAGTTTTTTGCACAAACTGTGATCTAGTGCAGCTTAATGAGCTGTGGAGGCTCGCTGTAGCAGCCACAGAGCACAAACTTCAGTGAAGTTTGTACAAGTGACTGCTGGATTGCAGAGCAGCATCAAAGCCAGAGCCCTGTCCTCACCTTCTCTGTCTCTTTCTTCCACAGTGATATGCTTTGTTTACAGGGAAGAGGAGAGAGCCAAGTTGCTGGTTGTGAACTGGGTTGCTGTAGGATCAGGAAGTGCCCTTCTGTGTTTAGGAAAAGGCTGATGATAGACAGTAAGTGCTGGGACAGCCAGGAGCAGTCACAGTGTTGTCTGGAGGGTCACCTTGTCAACTGATAGAAATGCCTTTCTGCTGATATTTAAATAATGCTTCTCCTTACCTGATTTCTTGGTGTGTACAGAGTGAAAATGTTTGATAACTGGCATCTTACAATGCAGTGAAGCCAATAATGTATTTTCTATTTTCCATCAGTTTATTTTGTTATTGTGGTCCTTCCAACATATCATGGTAATTGGAGTACCCATGCTCTAAGATCCTAAAATTTGTAATGTTGAAAAATTTGAATATGTGACAGTCCCATAATTGACAACCAGTAAATAAAATATTGGGCGGAGAATACTGAAATTATGTATTCCAACTATGCTTTGGAATGTTTTGCAATTTTAATAAAACCTAAATTGCATGTTGCTATTCCTCTTACTAGCTTGAGCTGGTTAGGAACTGGCAGTAGCATTTTTCACTAGATTTAAGGGGATATAGTAAACAAAAAACAAAACAAAACAAAACAAAACAAAAGTTTGCTTAACTAAATGATGGTCAAGATTTTTTGCTCATTTTTGTATATTTACCTCTACCTGGCTGAAACCTCTGCTGCAGGTCTTTCCAGTCTGCACCACATCACAATATATGATTCTATTAAATTAACTGCTAAACTGGATGCTGAAAAAGGGTTTTTTTTTTGTGTGTGTGTATAGATGAATTCTGCTCCTGCTGTCATTGGCAGTGTGGGCAATGCCTGAAACCAGACCTGCTTGTCTGTTAGGTGCCCGTCGTGCTGGTTTCTGTGTCAGAGGCACGGATGTCAGAGGAAGGGATCAGGTGTTGCTCTGTGAAATTCTGTGCATTCACGAGGGAGCCTGACCCTCCCCTTGCTGTGTGGGGTAGGACTCTGCCTTAGCCCTGGAGAGGATTTGTCTGCCTGGCACTTTGTCCCCACCTTGCCCCCCCTGCTTTTGGTGGACGTGGGCAGCTCTTTGCTGTACAGAGGAGGTGAGTGGTAAGGTGCATGTGGGGGTGTCTCTTTCAGTCCCTCGATCTGAAATGGAGGTTGCACGAGTGCTGTGCTGTAGCCAGAGCTGAGTATTTCCTCCATACGTGCATCCTCTTCTTCCTGCCTCTCCCAGTCACTTCCAGCAGCCAGGCTGAGTTACTGTAAGCCCCAGACAGAGGAAAGACGTGAGCATGGATGTGAAATATTTTTCTAAACAACCGGCACTCTTCAGAGTGTGAGGAAAGCAAAAGAAGTGCTCTTAGTGCTGTGTGTTGACATTTATTGATTTTTCTGCAGAAAGCAACAAGTACCATTAGGTACTCCTTTGTATCCAGGAAACACCATTATAAGCTGGTTTGTCAGGCAAGTACACAGGGAAAGCACTGATAATCTTTCAGCACGGTTCTAGTCAGCTCTGTATAAAAAAACCTTCGTTGGTTCTGATGAGCTTATTCATCCACTCAGGATTCATGTCGAGCTAGGTACTCGGTATTTCCGACTGCTCAGGCTTCCAGAGGATCCACAGTGTGATGCAGGCAAAGGGTGAAGGGAAGCCAGGATAGCACCATCTCTCCAGTGAGCTGTGTTTGTGTTTGCCAATACTAAAGAAGTTTGTTGTACTGGTGATGCAATTTTTATCCTCCAAAGGAGGAGCTATGTTTTCTTGCTCACACTTTCTGTAGTTTACGTAGGCTAGACTGGATACCTGCCCATCTCATCCTTGCAGAGGAGGAAGATGTTGAGATACATCTCTTGAGGCTTTGGAGGTCTGGATAATCATTTGGCAAAGGCATCCAAGAGTGGCTCTTACTCTCTTGGCATGGCATAATGATTTGAATGTGCTCATATTTTCTTGCAGTGCAGATGGTGGACTTCAGTTTGGGTGTATTCCTTTAAAGATTGAGAACCTTTGAAGGTGGAGGGGTTTTACACACTGGAATAGAGCAATAGTGTCAGGTGGTTGACTGATGTGTCTCTTGTTTCACACAACTAGTGGAACTAATGTTACTGTTTCTTAACTTCTCTTGTAACCTTGTTTTCCTCTGTACCGACAGGGCTGTGCTTCCAGCGCTGCTGATCTTGAGGTTGGGTTCAGGATGCTGTTGCTGGAAACTGCAGAGCTTTGTCTGTTGAAGTGAGATGCCTTTGAATCAGCTGGAGGATACCTCCTTTCTACACAGAAAATAAGAAACACCTCTGTCTGAATCTCGCTGCTGAATAGCCTGGCTGGATTAGTGATCACCTTGATATCTTCTTCTTACAGTATGGAAGGTTAGGATTTTTTATTTTATTTTATTTATTGATTTTTTTTTTTTTTTTTNTTTTTTTTTTTTGGTTGAACATTTGAGACCAGTGATTTTGTAAAGGATTTTGTCTTGTTTTAGAGCTGCAGGAATGTGTGGCCTTGTGAACGTACTTGAATTGATGGGATTCAGGAGATGAGGATTAGCGAATTTGTGGTTAAAAAGGAGCAAGTGCATGGTTGGTGGGTGGGTCAGTTTTTGGTTTCAATTGAAGCCATGCATTTAATTCCTGCATTTGTAGGCAGGGAACTTCTCAAATCCTATATGACTCATACCAGGCTGTACACGTGCATTAACATGCAATGAGCTGCACAACTGTGTTGTTCTTGGAAACTGTTCAGCTGTAAAAACAAGGCCACATCTGAGCTGACACAGCCCCTTCCCTTAAGACAGAGTCTTTTTCTGTAGCCTGTTTCGGCAAGTTGAAGAAGACTTGTGCACGGTTGTTGAGCCCACCTTGCTGCTGTAAAGATGTTGCTCCTGGCATGCTTTTCTCATTTGAAAAGAATACTACTTTTAGACTATGAATTTTTGGATTTTGAGGCTGTAGTGAACCTGAAATATAGTTATGGAAATCAGAGTTGCTGTGATGACTGTCATTGTACTAGTGCTGGTGATGACTTGTGTCAGTAGTTTGCTGTTTTATGGTAGTTAAGGCGACCTGCCTTGGGGATGACTTCTATGAAGCTGCTGAAAAAAATCAACACCAGACACTTGGGATATTGGTGGGGAGTAAAAGTTGCTACAATGCAGTTCAAGTTCAGTTTTTTGCTTTTAGAGATAAATGCTGAAATTCCCACCACTTAACTGGCTGCAGCTAGGAGCATCTCAGCGGCTAGGCTCAGCCTGACCTGCTTATGTTCACTGTTTCTATTACCTGAAATGCATGCAACACGTTAACTAACGCCAGCCACCCCTTCTCTAGCCTTACATAGGCATCGTTACACCAATGTTTTCTCATTCTGGGGAGATTTGGGGCAATTGGATAGCTGATAAGCTTAATATCCTTCCCCCCCCCCCCCAATTCTGGAAGATGTTGACCTGGTTTGCAGACATGAATTGCACATTTTATCAATGCCTCGTGATGGGTGTGTAATAATTCCACTGGTTTATTCTGTTTGTAGATGCTGTGACAATGGAGTTGAGCTGCTCTGAAGTACCTCTTTATGTAAGTCCTACAACACCAGGCTTTTGCCTGGAGAGTTGCTTTCTTTTGCGTAACAGCTCATTCAAAAGCAGGGTGAAGGAAACTAAAAACCATTCTCTGGTTTTCTGAGACTGGAGGCTGTTGAATGTTGCTGTCTGATGAGGCATGTGTGGAGGTGATTATTTTCAGTAGTGCAGCTCAGCTCTCTGAAGGAAGTTTTAATTTTTTTCCCCTTTGTGATCATTATTTTGTTTTCCCTCAGTATTCTCAATTGCAGTTTTCAAAAGCAGCTTTACTGCCTGTGAAGAGACACCTCTCACTTGCTTTCACACAATTTTTGGTAGTTTTTTGCTTAAAAAATTCTAAACTACCATTCTCTCAGTTTCCACAAAGCAGGAAATTTTGTGTTATGTAAAAAAATAAGTTGAAATTTGTAACCAAATGGATCGTTTTTTTCTTCAAAACCTGAAATAATTGCTTAAAATAGATAAACTCCAAGTTATAAAACAAGTAGTAACATGAGTGGGGATGTATATTAGATAAACTTAATTCATTTTGTGCCCTCAAGGGGATGTGATTGTGAGTATTAAAACTTGGGAACTCTAGTAGTTATTATTAAAACCCCATAATTGTCTTTCTTATACCTGTGCTGCTTTGCAACGAGGGTAGCAGGGGCACATGGAAGATGCCTAGGGGGAAAATGGGAGAACACTGAATGGTTTTCAAAGGGGTGGTAAAAGATGAAACAAAGACAGAAGCAAAACAATTATCTGCTTATTGTCATGAGATGAGGATGGAAATGGAGGAATACAAACAATCTGTATTGAAGATACAGAGTATTTGGAGTATTGACTGGTAATGCACCAGCATGATTTTTCATTGTATTTGTCAGCTTCAGAGTTGGAACCTCTGGCTTGCAAAAATTAGATGCAGGTATCTTTAAAGGCATCAGGAGAAAAGTATTTTCGAGGCCTGCTCATGTGATGTTTATTGTGTGGTGCAAGGCTTTAAAAACGAACTTTTACAGGAAAAGTAATCAGGGACATGGTGGTACCTGATCTGACTGATCTGGTAGCTTCCCATAATAAGGTAGCTGACCACTTTGCAGAGGGCAGTGCAGGGGTTTTAACTCAGGTTGTTGAAAATGAAACATTTGATACTGTGTCTCACGGGAAATTCTTATGGACAGTAAGGAAGGGGAAGATGTAGTGGTTTGAAAGGA
>VXBN01003478.1:17062-35773 GCA_013397395.1 Sinosuthora webbiana | reverse complement strand
AGGGCCATGTGGATGGTGAAGGGCCTGGAGGCAAAACCATATAAGGAGGCTGAGACCCCTGGGTCTGCTCAGCCTGGAGGAGACTGAGGGGAAACCCTGTTGCAGTCCATGACATCCTCAGGGAGGAACAGCCACCAATCCCTTCACTCTTGTGACAGTGACAGGACTCAAGGAAATGGCATGGGAAGGTTTAGGCTGGATATCCGGAAAAGGCTCTTCACCCAGGGGCTGGTTGGGCACTGGTACATGTTCCCCAGGGAAGTGGTCATAGCACCAGCCTGACAGAACTCAAGAAGCATTTGGAAAACACTTTCAGGTGCACTGTGTGATTCTTGGGGCATGCTGTTCAGGGCCAGGAGTTGGATGTGATGATCCTCATGGGTGCCTTCCAACTCAGGATAGTCTATGATTCTATAACTTGAAGGCCTGAGTTCAGAAATCCAGTTGAAGGTGCTATGTTGGAAAGGATTTTTCTGCTGTTGAGACATCAGGGGGATGGAAAACCTCACTGTACTTGCCAAAATAGAATATACTCCATGCTGCAAATGGCTGAGAAAGTGAACTGACTTATCTTCACCCAGATAATCAGTTCTTTGCAGCTACATAGGCTCCAGGATGGATGGATGGATGGATAGATGGATCTCTCAGCAGAACAAAAGTGAGTGTACATTCATTTGTTTCCAACGTAGGTCACTCCTACTGAGACAGCATTTGTGAATGTCTGTTCCAACTAATTTCACTGATTAAAAGGGCCTTAAAGGATATATAGTTAGCTGCTTATGACAACAAGAGAAATTAAGAAGAATATGTCATGAAAGAAGAAATCAGTTAAAAAATGTAAGAAATAGTTTTAATCAATACACCATTCTTATTATGCAATCCGTGTGCTTACATGTAAGCGTAACAAATATAGTGCATTCCTCTTCTATTTCTTCTTGTGTTAGTTTGGTTTCAATCTGATAATTCTTAATACATATTTAAGAATGTTCTGCCAAGACAATTGCAAAGCTAAAAGGACAATTACAGGCTCGTTTTCTTGGTTTTTTGGGGGTAATTTGTTCCAGGTCTTATAATTCTCAGCTTGGCATGTGAGTATTTTTCACCAGTGGATAAAATGATAAGGGGAATTCAGAAAATATTCCTTCTCCTTGAGCACATTGCTGTGATTTAACGGGATTAACTCATATAGTACAAATAGTCCAACCCTCTCCAAATGCAAGTATTTCTTCCTCTTCCTTGTTTCTTAGCAATGATTGCTTTAATTAGAACTTTTCATGATTCCTGTTTGAAAATAAAGTTCTTTCCTTTGTTGATCCCTACTCAGATAGTGTTTAAATTGCTAACAAGTTTAAAAGTTTAACCCAAAAGCAGCTAACTTATGCTGAAATCTGCTTTAGTCTATGGTTGCAAAGATTTCTGCAATACTTTGGAATCTTTGCAGAACAAGATGCTTGCCTTTGTAAACAAAATTGTAACATATAGCTCTCTTGTCTTTTTCTAAAAAAAATGAAGTAAAAACTTAATAGGTTCAGAACTATGAAGAATAGGGTATCCTAAGAACTATTAGCCCAAACTAATGCATTTATTTATGAATTATACCTTTATACTTTATCAGAATTATGATCTTATATTCTGCTTTATATTCAGTATTGGTTTCTGGACTTCAGTGAAATGGAATAAGTGCCTAGTCTGTCTGTTTTAAAAAAGCATGTACCTGCTGCTTTCAGAGGAAGCCTAGCTTTCAGCATAGAATTGAGCCTACCAGTATAGGAGGTTTTTTACCTTTGTACTCTCATAGCCCAACCAAAGCTGAATCAGTTTGTTCAATATTTAATAATTCAGGTAAAAAGCATTTTGGAATTTATTTGTGATTAATGTTAAATTGGGTATTTTCAGAACTGTCTGTTCCCAAAGACTAATCAAGGCCTTATATTTCCTCAATGCCTCCTTCCATTCAAGACCTGTTCTTTGGTGACAGCAGGCTGGACTAGCACGTAAGACAGTAACTGTGCTTTATTTAGTTACACTAGAGGATCAAAATTACTGCTGCACACAGCTAAGGTCATGGCAAAATGAAGTAGCTGAGGGCACAAATCTTCCTTTCATGCTCTGCCAGGTTCAGTAATCTCTGGATTATTCATTTTTCCCTTTCATGGGGTAACTGAAGATAACTAAATTTTAAGAAGTATTACTAAATGCTTTGGACTCTAGAGCAACCAACTACACCATCGCCCCTCCCCCACCCCCTCAAAAAAAAAAATTAAAAAAGCAAGCAAACAAGCAAATAAAAAAATTTCCAAAAGATTCAGAAGATTAATGTTTTTGATTTTAGAGTAATAAATCAAAGCCGAACATTCCCACCCTCTGAAAAAAAAAAAAAAAAAGAAGAAGATTTTGAAAGTAAAGGTACTCAAATGTCTTAAAAAAAAGGGTACAAAACACCCTAGTGACTAGTATCAGTGTGAAATAGATTTTTATAAATTTTTGTGGGAAAAACCACCAGCAAACATACCAACCAAAACCAAACCCAAAAGCCTTCTATAAACAGCCCTCATGGAAGAGATATTATTTTTCCTGCCATCTACACCACTGGATCATCACTTTATGCCATCATGAAATCAAGGAAAAGTATCCCTTTTATTAACCCTCAAAATGTATTGATAGTTGGAGTGGAACACTTCAACTGGAGCTGGAGTATTATGGCTTTCAGCAACACTCTGTACTGTTCTTTGCCGTAAGAACAAATAAAATCAGGAGAACCACACATTTCAGAACAAGCCTACAACTTTTCTGAGGACAGTCTGTTTAAAAGGCTTCTTCCCTCTCCTACATCCTCTCTTCAGAGTCCATTTCAGAGCTGTTGTCAAGGGGAATTTAAGGGGCATGTCCATGCTTCCCTCAGAATCGGGACCATGAATAACTTGGTTATCATTTTACTTATACATTCCTGTCTTCTTACCCCTCCATTTCAGACACATGCTTTGTGCTGCATCACTGTGTCTTTTTTAAGAGCTCATGAAAGGCAGCTACTTTAAATGATTTATTACAGCACAAGTACTTAAGCAAAAGGTTTAACTTTTAATTTTCAGCATTTGGTTGACAGTAGTTTGGCTGAAATGTCAATTAAACAAATTTCTTGAGTGTATTTCCCAAGCTCTTAGTTCTCCAGAAAATGAAGTCAAAAACACTCTGATGGCCAAGAGCTGGCCTAGAAGGAGAGGTTAATATAATGGTGAAAAAAAAAATCACATTTGAGATTTTCTAAATCTTCACACAGAATAGTAATTGGCTATTTTTCTGTTGAACTACTCCTAGCAGATCTTTGCATAGCATTAAATTAACATGTTCCATTTTTACAGTAGTTTATTCACCACTGCATCTTAAAGCTTTTTGCAAATGAGTCAATTATGTGGTGGCAAGTGAACATCAGATGAGCTCAGAGCAAGAACATCATGTAAAACAGCCAGTTTTATTTCTTTTTTATAGTTGTCACTTATCTTACAGGAAAACCTTAAAGTTCTCTTGAAACAGAAGAAACAGATGTGGAAGTTTTCAGTTTCATATTCCATTTACTAGGATATCATATCTCTATCTCTTTCCTTTCTCATCCAGCAGCACAATTCAGGGTCATGTGCTGCGTGACTGACTAGATTTTTTTTTCTTAAGTCAAAATGACCACAGGAAAACAAGGAGTTAAGAGTCCAGTATCATCTCAATACATGACAAAGTCAGACTTGTCATTTTGGTAGATGCATAAATGAAAAAGGAAAGTCTAATTGCATGAATCTTTAATATCGAGTGGTACACATCAGTGAAAAGACATGGAAATCTTTCTTCTTCATGAAAATCTCTGAACTCAGTTCAAAGTACTGAAACTTTCAGAAGCATGGCACTGGCATTTTTCTTGGCACTTTCGTCTTTCCTGCAGCATCCTCTACACTGTTTTTCCCCTATTTCTTACCATGGAGCAAAAATATGGTGAGATGCATGTTTGTCCCAGGAAAGTAAATCTAGATATATATATATATATAGATAGATAGATAGATAGATAGATAGATAGATATAGAGATATATATATATAAAACCAATGTATATTAATTAACTTTTTTAAAAGAAAACTTCTATACTGATGGAATAGGCAAGTCATAGGACTGGGAGGGAAAGGAATAAGAAATCAATTCAGAAACAGTTTTGTGTTTTGACCTCTCTGAAGGATTCATTTAGCCCTAAGTTACACTCTGTTTTCTGCCTGTTTTCTGATTCTTATGTAACTCTAATCTTTTTCTTGGGAATTAATTTTCCTAATTTGAGGAACATTGAGTTTGCTTTCTACAGTGAGTTCAAATTTATAATGCTAACTGTTTTTCAGCATTAATACGACTCTAATAAATGCATTTTTATTGCTGTTGTTGTTAGTATTATTAATTGCAAGAGGCTCTTTAAAAAAACACTCTATATCAGATACTCTTGAATTAGGATAATAATTAAGAAGAAATATATTTGTCATTTTGACAATACATGAAAGCTGAAGTACACACTCTTCCACATGACTGACTTGACTCATCAAAATCAAAACACACCCTTTCTATATGACTATCTTTAGCTCTTAACATGTGTTACTATAGAAATTGTATCCGTACTCATCTGTTCTTCTTCAGCAATTTTAAATCCCTTTTATTCATGGATTATCATAAGCTTCCAAGGGAGGTTAACCTCCTTTATTTCTAAAGATTTGAAAATCCCAAAGTCTTTTACTTACTGCTATAGTAACTGGAGTGCCTGACACTGGCTTTTGTGTTTGTTGTGAAATTGTTTGGATTAAACATAACAATATATAATTTATCAACATTATTAGCTATTTCTTGAGTGTTCAGCAGTGAACTTCTTTCCTTTCTTGGAAAGATAGTGATAAACTACCTGGACGCCTGCAGAATTTCATACCTATTTTCCCAACAAGAATCTGCTTATGCAGTCCCCTTAGGAGCTGCAGATCAGCTTTCCCTGTGTAGCTTCTAAAGAGTAAGGCTGTAGCTTGCATCACAGTTCCTCCAACTGCATTAAGCTAAAAAATTAATCTTTGCAGTATATATTTCTCATCAATAGTTGTTTTATGTTATCATAAGGACCAATTTAAAAAATGGAGCTGGGAGTAATATTAAACCAAATGGAAATACTTTTCATTTAAGCAAAGATAAAGGAAAAAAAGAGTTTTGAGTTTGAAGATTGCTAATTGCCTAGTGTCTTCAAATGAAATAGCACTGTAGTATTTGTTAAGTCTTAAGAAAATTGTGTTTAATTTTCAGGCATTAAAAATCTCGTTAAGCTCAAGTTATCATTGACAGTATAGCTCACACATTTAAAGGTGAAAGAGATTATTATGGGAAGGTTGCAACTCCCTTGGAAAAATTCATAAGTCTGTATGCTAATAAGCTAGACTGAAAAAAGACCAAAAAGAATTTGGCATCTCAGAGAAGAGAACAATACATCCTCTGATTAGGCTTTGATTTAAAGACACCCTGTGGAGTTTCTAATCAGAACACATTCAGGTTGCCCTTTATATGTAGTGTCATGGTTTGGAGCCCAAACCTAATTATTTTATTTTCTCCTTTTGTTACTTCATCATTTATTTTCTCCCCAGGATGATACGCCTTACATTTTTTAATAAAGTCAGCAGAAGATGCGAGGGCAGATCTTTAGATGCTGTGAATTTATTACCATCATCTTCTAACTCCTCATCAAGGATCAGGCTTATTTGAATCTGACCTCCTACTTTTTTGCAGCCAGAGATACTTGATGTGACTGACTTATCTTAATTGATGTGTTTTTCAAGATAGGCAGTTACTGTAACTTAACAATGTAGTTTCTAGAAAATGGTATCTCTGGTGGAGACCATGTTTTGCCCAGAAGGGCATTTTTACAGAAGCAAATAAATATTTTATCCTGTTAGTAACTAAGGAAGCTTGGCTTTTTCAGTTTCTAAAAAAACCCTGACTGTTCTAATTTCCTACCAAAATGGAAATCCATTTCCATGTTTTTTTGAGCTGAAAAGTAAGCATTTGGACATTATTATTAACATAATCAACCAAATTCTATCATCTTCTAAAATCAGATTTTTCCAAAGCATACCACTACCCCAGGGCAGGTCATTGCAGTCTTCAGTTTAGCGATCCTTTTTTGTCCCAAGGCAGAAGAGGTGAAATTAAAGGGCATGACTAATTAATGCAGCAGCTTCTACATAGAGAAGTACATCAGACGTGCTTTGACTCTCTACTTTCTACTTTTTTTTTTTTTTTTTATGTTGGTCACTTTCATCCTTTCAAGTCCACTAGCACTGCATATTTGAGGATCAAGAATATTTTCAGAGTAAGAAGGACATTTTATAATATCTATTTGTCTAGTTCTTTTAGGTTTTTTTTTTTTTTTTTTTTTTCATTTCAGGATGGTTCTTGTCGAGTGTTTTATCTGCCTGCTCTGAGAAGAGGTTCACTCCACTTTCATTTTTGAAAGTCTCAGGCTCATGCTGAGTGGTGTAATCTAAGCTGCAGGGTAGGGAAAGACCTGAAGTGTTTTCTGCACCCTACCTTGAGACTTGCCTTTTTTATCTCTTGTGGACTGGATCTGGAAAAAGCTCAACTGATGCAACTTAGATCATCATCCGTTCTCTTGATGTGGTGTTTTCCTGAATCAGAGATACTTTTGAGAGAGAACTACTCAGATTCACTTTGCCTTAAACCCTGAAAGGTGATTTTGTTCCTCCTTTTTTATTATATTTTTAACCTGGTTATAACAGAGAGAAAAAACAAATACATTTAGAAAAAACAAACAAACAAAAAAAAATTTTACATGACATAGAGAAGAGAAAGGACATTGGGATAGCAGAAAACTGTAATTATAATAATTTGCCATTGGTAGAACCATTAGCTGATCAAGTGGTATATGAATGTGCAGTGTTACCAGATGTAGTCCACGCAGAGTCCAATGTATTCTTCCCTCCAGTGCACTATCTGTGAAAGAGAGAGAGGGAGGAACCTAAACTTGGCAGATGCTACAAAGAAGTGAGAAGGACAAAGAGAGATTCAGCATCAGGAGCCACAGTTTTATCAACTGATATAAGCCTCCCCAGTTAAGTTGCCTGTGACCAGGATTTCTATTTCAGCTGTAAATCTCACTAGAGCAGGAGCTACCATACCTCTGGGTTATGTTCAGTTTTTCCCTCAAAACCGCACTTTTTTGGGAAATCAAATTAAAGAGGTATCATGGCTTTGAAAAAAAGTGATTCATAAAATTGCAGATGCTACATTTGCATGCAAAACATAGTGGTTTATTTTAAAAGCCAGTTGCCAGTGGGGTGAGTGAGAGTCACCTGGGTTTGAGCTGTGAGGAATAGTGAGATGTGGCACAGGACTGGCCTAACCTGTGGAGGCACCAAGGTGGGAAGTGACCTCTTGAGACTGACCCCCTCCCCTACTGGGAGTGGTTGTCTTTAATTTAGGTGCAAGGCATTATATATTTAAAGACATCCTGCAACACAAGGACTACATAACAGCTTCTGGAAAACCTTTGGAACAGGGGATATAGAGGAGAAACAAGCAGACAACAAAGCAGGTTTAAGCAAGCAATTTACACTACTCACGCTCTTATGGAATCAATGGCTCAGCCACCATTTGAAAAATGAGCATTATTTTTCTAGATGTTTTTAGGGATAAAAAAGTGGGACAGGAAATTGCATTCCCAGATAATGACAGAAACTCCACAAGAGAGAGAGAGTGTTCAGGACTTGACAGGAGTCATGAGAAAAATCAGTAATTTAAATCTGAGTCAAGATGTACATTGATGCCCAGTTCTCCAGTATAGGATGCTCATGTTACAACTTTCACAAAGTCTAGCACCAGCTAGATTTTTTCACTTACTCTCTCCCACTTGGTCTCCTGCACAGGTAAATCTCTGAGCTGCTGTGCCCCATATTGAAATTCCCATGACTCAACCTGATAAAGAGAGAAAGGTTATTTCCAAAAAGGTTTCTTCATCACAGTAAGATTCTAGAAGTCCTGCAGCATTTTACTGGAGGGGTTTGGGAAGTAGTAATTGCACTTTAATTATATGTGAAGTTAATGCAGAGCAAGGACAAGTCTCAGTGCTGTATTTTGATATGCTAGCTGTATTAAAACTGAGGCCTCTTCTTACTGAGCCAACCAAATGAATGGATGTTGACATAGTCAACAGAATACACTTGTACCGAGTTATTCAAAGTTTGAAGGTTAAAATTATAGCTGGTGGATTGATATGATTTTTGTTTAAACCAGAAAGAAAGCTTGAAACCACATTTACCCATGGTTTGACTTTAATCTTTAATGGGCAGAAATGAAACTGAGGGTGTTGCAGGTGCTTTGCTGTTAAGAAATTGTTTTCTTAATGTTTTCTATCTGTGAAGCTAGGTGCTAAGCCTATTTGAAGCCTCATTGAAGAAAAGAATATTGAAATGCTTTTATTTAAAATTTTTATCAAGATGGAATAAAATTGATTTCCTGTCTGAATCAAGGAACAAGAATGATTACTAGTTTCCCTTTTTATCATCTGTGCTGGTCTTTAAAAAGTTGAGCTCCTGGAGTCCATTACTACAATTCCCTGCTTTTATTTCCTCCTTTTTCAAAAATAACCTGTCCATATGCTTTGGGAGAAAAGCTTGACAACATGCATCTTAAGCTCAACAATTTGTATCTTAAACTCTCTGTGCTTAGGAAAATGAAACAAATACATCTCACAAGGGTGGCCAGTACCTTCAGATACTCTGGTTAGTGTCAGTGTCAGACTGCCTCAACAGCCCTGAGCCAGAGAAGCTGAAACTGTCCCTGTACACAGCCAAGAAGAGAGAAGTGTGACTGCTATATGCAACACAGTGGCACAGCAATTTCTTAGAGCATGAGCAGGGTTGAAAGACACAGAAAGGACCTTTGTCATAGCTAAACAAATATACCTGATTTGTGTTTGAATTTAGTGGGCTGATGGGGTGCTTTAATCAAAGGACTTGCTACAAAACAGAATCTCCCCATGCTCTACTTCTCCATGGATTTAAAAGGATCCTGCTGCTATTTTTTCACCCTTGTTTTCCACCTCTTTGTGCTGTTTCTAACCTTTTTTTCAGTGTTCATCTCTTTTCCATGCTTTTCCATGTTTTTCCATGCTTTTTCAAGTCTTTTCAGGGAGATGCTTGCTGTCAACTCTGTCTTCCCTAGCAGGTCCTGCTATGTAGATGTCTTCTCAAGCTCTCTTGTTTATAAATTAGTTCCAAGGGCTTTAAAACACAGAGAAGCAAAATTTGTCTGTTTGCAGCAATAACACTTTACATGGGACCACAAACTTCTCATTATTTATTAACTGATACTAAACCTTGGTAAACTTCCCGTGTCACATCTTTGCTTAGTCTCCAGAAACATAATGTGACTCTGCAATGCTTCTCTCTGCAGAAGCTCAGGAGTTGGTCAGAACTGGTGTATTAATCCCTGTTTGTACCTTGCCATGTGCAAATTAAAATAGTGTAATACCTGAATGCAAGACAGCAGGGGGCAAAGATACCTTTACAAAACATTCCCTGCCCATTTTCTATGTTGGTCTTGCACAGTCTGTCCCAAAACTTTTCCTATGTCCTCCCTTGTCACAAGATTCCTCAGCACAGATTGAGGATAACAAAAAAACAAAACCAAAACCAAACCCCAAAAAAACCCAAACCAGCAACAACAACCACCCCCCCCCCCAAAAAAAAAAAAAAAAAAAAAAAAAAGAAAAANAAAACAAACAAAACGTAAGCAGCTGGATATTTCTGGGGAAAACCAAACCAAACCAAACTGAAACAAAATACCAAAATACGACAGAATACCTGCTAATAACAACCAAGCTGTCGTATTGTTTATTCCTGTAAGAACCTTGAACAAATAGATACAAGGAACCAGTTAAAAATTAATGTGTTAAGCAGAACAAACTGTAAGTGAAAATATTTTTTCATTAGTATAGTCAAAACTTTTGCTTGTAGAACAAAAGGAAGATTTAAAAAAAAAAAAAAAAAACAACCTCAAAATCTTATTCTGAATGTGGCTATGTAAATTGATTCTTCTCAAAGTAAAACCTATGTTCTGTAAGGGTTAATACTATATTTTCAATAATAATAATTATAATAATAGCAACAATAAAATCATCATGATCATCTTACAAACAGCTTAACAAAGCTTCTCTCCATCATGCTTAGGCTTCTGACATGTTGGGTGTTCAGGGCAAATTAGAGATTACTCAGACTAGCAGAAGTTGTGTGTAAAAATTTTCTTTACTAATGCACAATGTTTTTTGGACAGCATATCTGGATTTTTGCTTTATCATTGGGCAAACCAATTTAAACCAAATATATATTATATGCTTTTATATCTGAAGATTATTCCACTCATCTGTAAGGGCAACAGGGAGGGAACTGCCCTCAGATCTCTTCTGACTTGTGGATGCTGGGGAGAATAAGGTATGCACATCAGCAAATGTATGCTGATGTGGTCTCTCCAAGTAGTCTTTTACATTTGCCACCAGTGGACACAAAATATAGGACTACACAGTTGCTGTGATTGAGATAATTCCATATTACATATTTACTTTGTGAATATGGTATGGACTACATTTTCACTTTGAGATCCTCAGATGGAATGATTATTAGTCTCAGTGCAACCGTCACCACCAGATGGTAGTGTTAAAGTCTTATTTGGTGTGTAAATATTTCAGAGTCTTTCCAGGGATTTTGTTTTGTGGGTTTTTTGTGGGGTTTTTTGTTTGGTTGGTTGGGGTTTTTTTGTTTGGTTTGGTTTGGTTTGGTTTGGCTTTTGGTTTGTTTTTTTGTTTGTGTGGTTTTTTTTGTTTGTTTGTTGGGTTTTTTTGGTTTTTTTTGGTTTTGTTTTGTTTTTCGTTTTTTTTTTTACGTATGTGTGTGTGTGTTTTGCAGAATGCTTTTGCTTTGCTTAGGTGTAAATCACACAAAGAACCAAAGGAACTTTTCAGTTCTCAGTTGGGTTAAGAAACATTAGTAACTGGTATTGTAGAGGTACTCAACTGTACGAATTCTAGCTGGGATGTACACCAGAGATAAATAAAACTGTTCATGGAATATCCATTCTCCATGTTTCTTACTTGCTCTCCTATACAGTGAGCAGAACTATGAGACTAGGTTGCTAGTAGGGCGACAACAGGAAGTTGTGGGGTTTTCCTTGTATGCTTTTACACTGTATTCTTTTCAGACTGTATTTTGTCACCTCATCTGCACTCCTTGCAGGGCACCTGCTGCAGTTGTGCTTCCTCTTCTGCAGTGTGAATGTGTCTTTAGGGAATGATCATAACATCAGTTTCAACCTTTATTCCTGAAGTTAAAATCTTTACTCTTGCGTAGAGAAAGGGCCACTCTGCTAACAAAGGCCCTTCAGTTACATGCTGATACATATTTTTGCTCTCCTACAGCCTGGATTACAGTAAAATTTGTATACTGTCTTTAGGTACTTTAGCCATACATTTACAACACAGGGATTTCCTTAATCTGCATTATTTAGACAGTAGGTCCTGAATGTCCTAATAGTGCAATTTGCTATCTATTCCTCTACAACGGACAGAGAATTCTGGAGAAGTGAAGGAATTATGTAAACCTGTTTTGAAATGCTCTAATCAATGCAATTTTTTTTTTTTTTTTCAAGTTAATTTTTTGTCTGTACCAATTGTGACCTGTTCATTGGCTGTAATGGGATTAGAGGAAAGCCATCAAGCATCACCCATGGATTTTAGGCATGTAAATGGACAACATACATCAAGGCATTTCAGCTTGCAGTCACCTTTTTCCTCATGGCATGGCAATGCTAGCTGTGGAGGAAAGCATGGAAGGACTTTGATCCAGGGAGGAGAACATCATGAAGCCCTGTTGACTTGCAGGAGTTGCTATGGCAGTCCTGCAGTCCCAGCTGTCTCACTAGATGTCTAAAGGCTGTTTCTCAGTCGTGCACACTCCCAAGTTTTAGAAGGACACATGCTACCTCTGCTTTAAATAGGAAGGCTGTAAAGGGAAGGTGTCTTTCCTGTGATATCTGAGTTGTCACAAAGATAGATGTGCTCTTTTAAGCCCTAAAGTAATTTATACTCACATCAAAATTTCAACAAATCTTTGTATGCCATTAGTGAAAAGACATTCTGGATAGGCTACTGGATTGTAAGGGTACTGAGCTATTAATAAAACAGATTTAGACAGAGACAATCCAGGCCTTTCATGACTCTACATTTCAGAATTTCACACAGGAGTAGTGCTCACAGGACAACTAACAAGCCTCTTTCTTCCACTGAAAACTTAGTTACTTTAAAGCTGGTTTTTGTCAAACATATCCTGGATCTCAAACAGAGCTATAAAATAACGTCTAAGCTGAAACACGGAATAGAGGGAAGAAGAGAGGGAGGGGATGATCATATCAGCTAGATTAAAGATCTCCGCTTTTTATATCTTGAAAAAGATCATCGGTGTTTTATACACTGCATGGGGGGATAAATTTTGCCCAGGTTTATATGTGTACTTTTACTGGAATGTCTTGTGAAGTAAGGTGGCTGAATCTGATCTTGCATTGCAAAACTATTTTTGCCAGGAAGCACAATATAGGATACCCCCTATCTTTTTAACCATTCTGATGAGTGTTTAGGATTTCTATGGAGGGCTTAATTTAGGAAAAAATCGACTTTTTATTTAAGTAAAAATTCAATTCTCTAAATAACTATCAAAATCTCTTTTATGTTCCTCTTAGGAGACCAAAAGAACAATAGAAAGTACACCCTATTGTATTTTAGTCAGGGTAGGTTTTTCTGCAGAGGCCTTGGGCTAGGTATTTACTGATTTGGGGGTGAAAAATTTTCCATGGTAATTTTAGAGTCATCCCACAACAGTTTTGAACTCTATGCATGACTAGATTCTTGATTTGCTGCAAGGGTTTGCAAATCTGAGTTGAATAAGACAAGATGACCTACGACTCACGCATTTTGTGAGCTGACTATTGCTGCCTCAGCACCTGGACCATTTTTTCACTAGAGTTGTGAATGGCTAGTCCTTAAATTAATGGATCAATAATTATCCCTTAAAATAAAAAACACCTGATCTCTCCCTTTTCGCAGATATGGCCCTGGTACATATTTCACACTCTGCCTGCCTGATGTCATCAAACTCAGCTCCCATGTCTTTCTTATGATGTTTTGATGATGTTCATTTAGATGTGTTCCAAATAGCCTTAGCAAGAATCATGTGTTCATGTTCATGTCCCTGGTGATCTGTGCACACACATTAGAAAATTTTCTGCCGCTTCTTGTTGACTTATAGTCAGCTGGCTTATTACTAGAAAGTGTCCTTTAATATTTCTCAAAATTAAGGTAAAATTGCAGGACTTCATCCAAGACTTTCCCACCCCTTTGTAATTTGAGAATTTTTTTTTTTTAATCCCCACATTTTCAGTCACAATTCAAGTTTAGTAATGTGTTCTTTATTGCCCTCAAGATGAAATGTTGTTTTGTATTTTAATGTCAGACTCTAACATGAAAGATTTAAGCATTACCAATAAAAGGCAAGCTTGTAATTATTACACTAATTTCAATGAAAGCCACTCACTACATAGGAGATCATGCAGATTTCAAAAAATTAGAGAAAGGAAAACTAAGAAACCTATTACACTCCTCACTCCCTCTTATCAAGAGGAAAAGAAATCCACGTTGGAGATAATGATAATGATAATGATAATAAAATGCATTTCATGTCTCTGCCACATGATATGTGCACATCAACACTAAAAGGCGTGACTCCAACTAGTTTATTTGCTGATGGTCTTGGGGACAATGAGGACTCAGTTTGGATGGGGTTTCCCAGGTCCTGGGCAGGTTTTATAGGAGCTATCCAATTTTCAGTGCTGGAGCAAATTCAAATCTTGCTCAGGATTTGAGATAATATCTTCACCTAGTTTTATATATTCTAACCCAGCCTAGAAGAAAAAATTAATGAGAGCAAATAGCTGGGCAAAGTAAAAGAACTGGTACAAATTTTGTCCACAATTTCCTAGAAATGAGCACAGATCCTGGAACAAGCTGCATTTGTCAAAAAAGCTTTTACAGGTTCTACAGGAAATCCATTGCATTTCAACTATTAATGTGAATGTGATGTCCTGTGCTTGCATAACAGTATGATATAAAATTGTGACACGTGGTAAAATCTGCCTTCTGTCTTTATATGACATAAGACAGAGAGAAGAGGGATGAGATCCCCATCTCATAGGAGGAACGTTGCTATGGCAATTTACACTAGCTAAAAATATAGTCATGACTGCTTAAAAGTCAGGGTAGTAAAAGCAGTATTCCCATTCCAAGATAAAAATGAGCAGTTTTTTGGAAGTTCAGAAATGGGTAATTCTGAGGAAGGTATTTTGACCTTGTGTTATGTATCTACATTCAAACATTTTAGTCTCTGCTATGAACAGTAAACAATTCAAGTTGAAAATGTATAGAAAATACATTGGGGGTTTATGGGCTTCTATGATGAATTGCCTGTTTCTGCATTTGCAAGTTTTTTGAGCGTGTGAAGAATATGTCCTAATCTTTCCCAGAAAGCTGCAATACAATGATGCTGGTCACAAAAGTTAATCTTCATGGCTATTGGAAGATGTGATGTGGCTTTCTCAAGCAGACAAAGATTTGTCTGTGCAAATCATTATGTCATGTCCAAACAAGAAGTGCGCAGGAATAGTTTTCCAAACGTCTCTGTCAGTATTTTTACAGTACCATCGTCTGGAGAGTGGGCTGGAGTTCTGGTTCCTAAATCATTTTTCAGTTGAAAATACAAATGAGGATGTGGCAGGTCACACATACACCTCCTCCTTGTCACAATGTTTCTTGTACATGGGTACCATATACTGCTGGAGAAGACAGAGCTGTTACTTTGCCTCTCTGATGTAGGTAAAGCCAGCATTATTTACATGACCCAAATTCTAGCTCAGACCCGTTGCCTAATTTGCTGGTGGGTGGGCATAGGTTTTCAGTCCTTTGATGAATCACCATTTGAAGAGATCTGCCTGTCTCTGCTGAATTTCAGGAGTGTCCTGGGTTGCAGTATAGGATGTGCACAAAGTATTCTATCACCATCTTCATGAACTGCTGAATCCAGGTGGGGCAGTGTTTTCCCAGACCCCTTCTCTGTGGGCCATTATCTTCTGCTAATGGCCCATCAAATGCCTTGCCCATGACTCATAGATAACTCCCTTCAGGAGTTATCTCTGTTTAATGGGCCATTAAGGACCCCCTGCATGACTCATCATCCCATTGTGAGATGCTCCGCCCAGGGGAGGAACCAAGCATTCTCACCTGGATATAAGCTGGGGTTTGGGACATTTCAAGCAGCCTTACCCACTGGATTCCCAGAGGACCAGAGCTACCTGACCTTTCTACGGGATCACTGCTTCAGGAAGACCACTTCATCTGGACTGCTTCCATCACCCTACTCAGGTTGTATTCTGACTCTGTCAGTGGTCTTTTGTATTATTGCATTTGTTTTATTTTACTTTTTTTCTTTTCTTCCTATTAAATTCTATCTCTGACTTGGAGCCTCTCATTTGTTTTGCTTTCAAACTACTACAAGGAGAAAGTGCAGTATTGTGCCCAACAGTGCTTCTCTAATTTGGGATCCCTAACAGTGTTTACATCACAAGATCCTGTAATTTACTACAGGCTTCAGCTTTCCAAAGATTTATCAAGGGCATATGGTGTTTCCCATTTCCTTTACAATACAAAGTATATGTCCTTAAGGCTGCTTCTTTGACATTCAGTCTTTTTTTACCTGCATCCTCTAGTTATATCAACAAAACTGTAGCCATTTTGAACTGGCAATCATTCCGGTGTCAAGAGTCACAGAAAAAAGGCCTCAAGTACATGCAAGTCCCAGACAATAATGTGTAGCTCCATGCAGGTGCAACTTTTACACACTTCTAAATCAGATAACCAAAACAGATAAATCCTGTAAGTATTCCCAGGATGGTTTAGTGATGCTTTTTGCCATTTTTGCATGTTTAGATTTGGTATTAAAAAAAAAAAAAATCCTTGAAAGTGTGGTTAAGCATTGGAATAGGCTACCCACAGAAGCGATGGAATCATTGGTCCTGTAAATATTAAGTGTGTAAATGAGCTGCCTAGGGACATTGTTCAGTGATAAACCTCACAGTATTGGGTTAACAGTTGAATTCAATGATGTTTGAGGTTTTTTCCAACCTAAATTATTCTGTCATTCTCTGAAACTCATGTACCAATAACTGGAAGAAAGTAAACTTTTTATTTTTCTGTTGTTTGTAGGTAAGTGTATGTTAAATTTAATAGAGAAATACAAATGAGAATTGAAAAGAAGATAGTCAAACTTAAGTAGCCTAACTGTTCTACTCACTGGGTGAACTGAGGCAAAATTCTTCAGAAATCTCTAGGAGAACAGATTATAAATAAAGTTAAAAATATACATGAGGCACTGTAACCAGAATAGTCCCTTTATTTTTATCCAGGTCAACAGTCAGATGTTTGATGTTAAATTCCTTTTCTTCTGTGTCTTTTAGATCAGCGTGCATAAAGGTCAGCTTGTGGTAACCTGCTCCAGCTTAGTGTGTCCATTCCTTCAAATTATTACATAGATGTAAAAAATTGGCAGAAGAAAGGTTCTTCCTCTTGAAATACTGGGTGTATATCGGCAAACAATTTGAAAACAACTTCAAACTACTTCCACCTCTGTTTCATTTACTGCATCCAGTGAATGAAATCTGATTTTGTTCAATTTTGATAGTCTTTTGGATTTTATCTAAATATCAACAAACCACTCAGGAAAATGAAAGCCTCAGTGCTTTCCTTGCCTTTTTTTTAAGAGGTGTATTATCAGTTCTGTAGAAGCTGACAATTACCCTTCCTCATTTTCTTTCAGCTTGAATTTTTCCATGCATTTATTATCAAAGGGAGTGCAATCCTTAACTGTGTGTTAAAACCCACCCTGGCCTGGTACATTATTTTCCCCTTACAAATGATTTTTCTTGTGTTGTAAGGTTCATAGGCACTTGCCATGGCTGACTGTCTTCCTGAGGCAGAGCTCTGGTTACATGTATGGGGAAGCTTGCTCCAAAGGTCATGTGTAATTCTGCAGGGACAGCACGGCAGATAACTGCTATCTAGTTAGATAACTGACTAGATAACTGTCTAGCTAGCCTGAACTTTCCACACACCATTACTGCACATGGCAAAATCCATGATGTGCTTTTATGCAGTTCACAATCTTGTCCATAGGTTCTTCTTTTACATTCACTCCCATGGCAGGTTTTATCATTCCCTGAGGATAAATTGCAAAAGGCTTCTCAGTGCTCTCAGTATGTGAATCATCTGGCTGCCAACATGCAGGATGGAAGTTCTAGCACAATTTGGTACCTAATCTTTACGCAGGAATTTCTGCAAAGTAGTATTGAAGAAATACATACACTGCTATGGGTCTCAAAAACTCAAAAGGAAATTGGAGGAGAGGAAAATGAGAGAAATTAATTCATGAGTTTAGACATTTTTATTATAAATGCACAACAAAATAGTGGATAGAAGCCTGTTGCTGTGATAAAATCAATTATGTTTACCATATGTTGGGCTGCTGGATGAGGACATAGCAGTTCAGGCACAATAGAACCTTCTATCATTGCAATACACTTGATTTCCAACTCTGATGACTACCCTCTTATGTCCACTGCCACATTAAGAGGGTATTGATATAATATCAGAATAAATTTCTATATATACGTCCTTGTCAGCAAGATGAAAAAATTTAAACTAATTCCACTGGATCTGAAATTTTCTTTCTCAACACAGAAGAGGGTGTTACTCACTTTTGCAAAGGCAGTAAAATGTCTATTACAAGGAATACTTGAAAATTTCATGTACTTAGATAAGACCTTTAATATGAAACCAAAATGTCAAGGAATTGAAATACGTGTTTGTTTTTTGTGAGTGTTTTATGTGGGTGCAGGCAGTGAAAGTTGTAAAGAAATAAGGCCAAATCTTGGATTTATAAAAGAGAGGAGGAATCACTGAGTTAATTACAGCATTCTGAGGCTGTCACATGCTGATTCTTCATAGTTCTGTATTGGACAGTTTGGTCACAAATGCCCTTGAATTCCTGAATTACAAAGATTTTCTCTTTTATTTTTATTCCTAATAGTGGGAGCTTCATGTCAGCCTGAAAAACAGGCAAAGTATAAGCATACCTTTTGAAAGTCTGAATTCTCAGAGAGCCAACAACTGTGTTTCTCTGTTTCTCAAAGAGGCATAAGGAAGTGTAAGTCTTCTTCTCCCCTCCTTTTCCTGATGAAGGGAAATCCCATCCCCAGGCTAACATGCTGTGCTGCAACAGAGACACTGGTAAGCCTCTAGAAACTGTCAAAAATGGAAAACCTTGAAACTCTGAGTGAGGCTATGAACTGCATGNTTCATGGAAAGTATTTTCTTCTATTTCATATTGACTTTTAAAATAGCAGGAAGAAATAACTCTAAATTATTTCAAAGACAATTCTAAGAATCTTGTAATTCCTTTCCTTTCCTTTCCTTTCCTTTCCTTTCCTTTCCTTTCCTTTCCTTTCCTTTCCTTTCCTTTCCTTTCCTTTCCTTTCCTTTCCTTTCCTTTCC
>VXBN01003478.1:0-17014 GCA_013397395.1 Sinosuthora webbiana | reverse complement strand
TCCCCTTTCCTTTTTTGTGTTGTTGTTCTGAGGTAAGTAGCTAGTAAGCAGCACAACAGGGGCACACGTAATCCCTAAAGGTGGGGACTGGTGTTTGAGAAAATGTATTCAACACATGTATAAATAAAATGCAGTGGGACTGCAGTGCATTTTAAAACTGGAGCCTGTCAGCCTCAGTCTGGAACAAAACCTTGTGTATTATATCCTAAAAATTTAGGCGCAGCGTCAATTGTATGGGAATTTATGGGAGAGAATTGAGTCCCCGAAGTATTTTTCATGCAGTTCAGATTTCTATTTCACTTCAAACTTCTTAAACTCATCCTTAACTATAAACTGACTAAGATGTCTGAGCTCAGGTACACCCTTTCTGGTGGACCTATCATCTGTCTTGGTGTCTTTTGGTGCATTTTTTTAATGCTTTGCATTGGTTGTCTGTGCTCTTGTGTTTGATGGTGGAGGCCATGCCTGGAGCTGCTGGTGCAAATGCAGAGTTCAAGAAACACCTTCACTACATAGAGTGCAGCAGTATATTTGCAAATCCATCCTGTCAGGATGCCTGGAATAACCCTGCAGGTAGGGGCAATGACACCATGATGCTGAGAAAGTTGGGATGAGTTTTATTATATTTGCTGTTCAGAGCAAGCACAGAATTGCCATTTTCCATACTAGGGAAAGGTCATGAGGCAAAGAGCAAAAGGAGAAACCTTGCAATAGCAGGAGAAGAGTGACAACAGTTGTTAGGAAGTGGATGAGTGGGAAGATGCAACAACCCTTTTGACTTAGGCACATAAGAAATCAGCAGCCTGGGAACACCAAATGTTGCCTTCCCTGGAAAGTAAAAGGATATATATTTTTGCATTGCCTTGCAGTATGCCAGGCACAGCACCAAGGTTAGTGATGACTAACTGAATGACTGGGGCTGTGGACAGGAAGGGAAGCCACAGCTTCATTCCCACCTGACTGCCTGCTGACTTAGTAGCAAGGCAGTTCCTCCTTGCTCTAGATTCTCTGGGACAAACTGAAGAGCCTTTTCCTAAAAGGATGTTGTAAAGACAGAGTGTTGCAATGAAAGGATTTGGGCCAATAACCTGATGAATGAATAGCCCCCAGATCTCACTGCTGAGTTTAGGGGTTAATATCTGATAGTGACAGTACAGGTGGGTGTAATCCTTTCTGCTCAGTTTCCTGTACAGGGCTGGGAGCAGATGTTGAGATTTCATGAGTTTTACCTCTGGCTCTGAACACCATTCCTAGAACTCATCTTGCCTTGCTAATTATTGGTCAAAAGGCAGACAGCACTCTGCCCAGATGGATCCTAAAAATGTCCGGTGTTGAGGAACACACTCTTTCCCTGAGGAAATTAATCCAATGGTTAACTGTTCTCATTATGAAAAATTTTACTGAGTCCAATAGGAATGTCCCCAGAAGTAACTTGTATCCATCTCGTACCTCTCATCTTTTCTGTGTGAATCCCTGCAAAAAAGGAGTCTCCATCTCTTTTGTAGCCATGCTTCAAGCACACAAACATAGTGATAAGGTCTCCCCTAAACCATCTTTTCCCCAGGCTGAAAAAGCCAAAATCTCAGCTTTTTCTCACATGGCAGGCTTTCCAGTTCCTTGATCATCTTTTTTGCCGTTCTCTGAACTCTGTTCAGCCTGTCTGCATCTTTTTTTTCTCTCCACCAGGGACCAAAATGGAGCACAGTATTCCAGAGGTGGTATGACAAACACTGAGTAGAGTGGGATAGTGACTTCTGTAATCTCTGCTGGTGATGCCTTTTTGATGGAACCCAAAAATTTCTGTTCTTTCTTTGCTTCAGCAGTACACTGTTTACTCCTGTTGAGCTTGTTGTGCACCAGAACTCCAGGTCCCTTTTCTACAGAGCTGGTCCCAGGTGGGTAAAATCCCAGCTTGTGCTGCACTCCTGGATTATGTTTTCCCTAGGGCAACGCCTTATATTTGTCTTTGCTGAAATTAAGCCACAAGCTGTTTCCTAGTTCTTCACATAGAGTTCAAAATGGGCTCATCTCCGTATAATTTGTTCAGTTTCCAGAACTGCTGTAACCTGCCACCCGGTGTAGATCATAAAAAATCAACTTTTAAGCGTGTCCTGTTCAGTAAGTGGTATTAATTCATAAAGTCAGAAAGTAAATTTTGGCTTCATTACATAGTTTAAAATGCACATCCATTGTCTTGGTTTGCTTCTGACATGTACTAAGAATTGCTTCAAATTGTTATTTTAATTTTTAACAAAAATGCATACATTGGTTGTTGTCAGTAATTTTCTTTTAGACTAAAATAGATTTATAATGCATCTGACTAAAACATGCAGCCTTTGACATGGGTTAATCAGTACATCTGAAATAAGTATTTTAAATTGGAACAAAAAAAAAAGCCCAAAGGATTAGAAGATTATCCTAAGCTTTTTGGTGTGATCCTGAAGCAGTTCTCACATCTCTCATTTGACAGCACTGATATAAACAATGATGAATCTCTTAATTTTAGAGTTGTCAAGAAAGGTCTCAATTTTCTTAGTTAGTTTTCTTTTTCATTTTTCTTCATTCACATCAAGAATGGCAGGGGAGACTCTGATCTGGCATGGACATTCCTTTTGCCATACTTTCAGGTAGGCTGATGGTCTCAGTTTGACCAGGGCTGTGGACACAGCTGTTTGGGAAGGAAAACTTATGCAGGCACTAGCACTTTAGTCCTCTGCTCTTGGATAGGTTGCACAGGTGCAGATTGTCACTATTAGCTGAGCATCTGTCTTTGATGGAAATAAACAGTTAATCCCAATGACAGTCACATGCCTGAACACCTTTTGGATGACCTAACTCCTGTATACATGACTCTTCTATTAGATCGGTGAACTATTCTGCCCTATCTCCCTGCATGGATGTGCACTAGATGTGTACCAGACATTTGTGAGGAGATCTTTTACAAAAAATAGAATCAGAGGTCTAATAGAAAGCCATCTCAACACAGTGTTACTGGTTTTGCTATATCTGAAGATGAATAATGACATAATAAAGTACTGAAAGACTGAGACTGCAGTCATGGGAAACTTGTATGCTCTTATTACCATTTTTCTTAGGTAATTTCACAATGGTTCTCTGAAATACTCTCTAGAACTACATTTTCATCATATTTATGTTTTTACATTTTTTAAATTTATTTCTAAGAAGGCTGCAGATTAACAGCTCTGGTCTTACTCATCATTACCAAATATATTTTCTGTCCTCTGCAAACCCTGTGATGACCTCCACAGTAATGAAAATATTGCCACTGCAATTACTCAAAGCCTATTATCCCTATGGTGAATTAAATATTTACTGTGTTTAGCTGTCAGTTTTAAAATTGTTACAGCTCTCCCATTCTTCTTCTGAAGACAGGAGAAGTGTCTAACATTAAAAACAAAGCAGTTTTAATTTATCATTAAGTACAATTTAATGTACTTAAGTAGTACTTACTAGTACTCTCCTTGATATTTATTAGTACTTGCCTTGAGTTGGAGATAGATTTGTGGGTGATGATCTGCCCTTAAGTTGACATGGCTTGTTGGTTAATACTGCAGGACACCATGGGGGATATCTCCACTGTAGTCTCTGTTGTGTGCTCAGCATCTCCTCTTATTCACTGGATCAGTGTAATCTAAAAGCAGGCTCATTACCTTGTCATGAGAGAGAAAATATTCAGAGCACTGACTTCTTTTTACTCTACCTTTGTTCCATGAAAGTGGGAAGTGGGAAATGTGTCAAGAAAAGAACAACTTGACAGCAAGTCTTTAAAATAAAATCAAGTAACAGAATTTTCTTGAGATTTTGACAAATCTGCCAGCCTTGCATAAAACTGTCAGTTTCTTACAAAGTCTCCCTCAGTAATGATACTAGATGAATAAAATGAGAATAAATTGCAGAGCCCTAGCAATCCAACCAGAGCTTAGTCAGTAAGGAATTCGGATTTTTGCTTTAGCAATCAAGGTTTGTCTGTCAAAAGACCTTTCTCTCTTTTGTCAAAACTTGTGAGTATTCAGTTGACTGAAGATAACTGAAACTAGTCATCGACCATTCTCCCTGAAAAGTCGTGCTCCAACACCTTGACACACTAAGTGCTGAGTACCTCTGTTATCTGTGAGAATAAAATACCTAGAAAAATAATTAAAAATTGATCAATTCTTTTACCTTTACTGTTAAAAAGATTGGTGTGATGTAAGGCGTCTGACTTGAGATCCATTCCACATCACCAGCAAGCTATTTGCGCCCACGTTAGAATAGCTGTGGAGAGTTAGGTCTTCTTGTCATAGATGAGGTCAGACCAACTGACGGTCAGTAGGCCAAGTACAGGTCAGACCGGTCTACTGATACCATTTACAAAGGGAAACTCTTAATGTTGGCAGAAACTTGTGGCTTTGCAAAGATCCATTTTTAGAAATAGCTTTGATTGCTCTTCTTGATACTTAGCAACAGGATAGCGATACATAACCAGCAGTTGCAGCCACTAAATAGGTTTCTGACAAAGTGCTTTGTGACAAAAAGCAACAAGACTATCCAACAGCTTTGACAGCAACAATTCAATGCTTGTCAACAGCCTCCTGCAGAACAGAAACTAAGGTGAACCCAGGGGAAGGTAGAGACCTTGTCAGGTGACGTAGGTGCCAGCAATTTCCCTGGCAGCAAACCTCTTAATCTTCAGTTGAATTTGGGAAGGCATTTCCTAAAGACTCTTCTCATCTGCTCCATCACCAGGCAGTAGAGCAGCAGTGCCTGACTTCCATCCCACAGCACCGTTGAGCAAACCAGCAGACAGAACGGGAAGTCAGCCCTGGTCAGTGGCCCCGAGCGATTATCACCAGAGACTCCAAAGAAGGACTTAGGCCTTTAAACTCTGAAGAGAAACACACCACTGACTGCTGAGGCATAGTAGGTGCTACAGTGGGTACTATTGCATGACAGACATGATTTCACCTCAGGGAAGGTGAGTTAAAAACACCTAGGTGTGGCAACCCAGCTCTTCTCAAAGATGCCAAAGCAACCAGCTGGAGATCACAGCACACTCAGCCAGCATCTCATGGGGTGTAATGTCTGGTTCTTCTTCAGGGGCAGGGTTTGCTTCCTCTGGGGCAGTTCATTGCTTTCAACAACCTTCAACCCAGTGGCACCCCTCTAAACCTGAAGCAACCCTTAGAAATGGTAGCATTGCCCAAATCCAGGAACAAATCCAGATGCACCTGACACATGGAAGCAGCCCCAAGCCTGGCAGCATGCACCTGACACGCACAGCAACACCCAGAAACCCTAAAGTTCACCCCAAAGTGCCAGCACACCCTGGCATATCTCCAAAACATGGTAGCAACCTCCAAACCCACAAATATACCCAAACCCAGTGACACATCTTAAATCTGCCAACAGCACCACAGGTTCAGAGAGCCACCCAGATACACCCCTGAACTGGGTAGATTCCATCAGGCCAGGCAGCACCCCCAAAAACTGGCAGCACTGCGTGGCCCCAGCAATCCAAGGACACAGCAATCCAAGCCCAGTGGGCTGTTGCCATGCCAAGGCATCAGGGACAGACACTAGGCCAGGTCACCAACTTGGCCAGGACAGGGAATGAAGGTGGAGAAGGAAGCCTGGTTTGGCCCAGGTCTGGTGGCAACCTCACCACCGGGCTGGCTGTCTTCTAGTCATTCCTGAGGATATCCCAGGGCACTGGGGCCCAGCCAGGCATGCTGGACAAGTATGCTGTTTTGAATGGATTGACATTTAGTGAAAAGGAGATAAGGAAGTAATTCAACCCACCACAACAAGGCACGGATCACAGATGCAGATGGAACTCAGGCATGTGAATATCCCCTGGGGGCAAAGGTCTGCTCCAGAGGGATAGAGACCAGCTGTTCAGGGCCAGCAAGGCTTGAAGCACACGGCCATGGTGCTGGGCAGCCAGGCAAGGCCACTCTGCAGGGAGGAAGGTCTGGGGAAGATGTTGTCAACCCTGGCAAGAAAGACGAGACCCCAGCCCATCCCCTAACTCTGCTCTCAAGAAAAGCAGATAATAAGTGTAGGATCTCCCAGGGCAGACAAGCACAAGTTTTTTGTGACAGGTGAAGAGGACCAGCCAGCTCTTGGGGCTGGCTCACAGCTGGCCCTGCAGTGGTTTTCAGGCCAACTTTAGAGCTTTTTTCCCCCACCATGGCTACCAAAAGGTGTGTCATATCCTAAATGGCCCAGTCTGGGAGTGGCTGTCACTCTTGACTCTCACAGTGGCATGGGGCAGTCCTCATGCTGCCTTACTGGCAGTGCTGAAGCTGCTGGTTTCAGCACTCTGTGCTGGCACAGTGTTGTTTTTCAGGCTGAATATGTGAGTTTTGTGGCCACTGTTGTTCCCTTGAGCAGTTTTAGATCCAGACTGCCCTGGGTGGCTAGAGAGACTTGCTACCCTGATGCCACCTGGCTGGCAGTTCTGGGGCTCACAACATCCAAATTGTCTGGGGGCTGCAAGGAGAGGCCGGATGGTCAGCAGGATGGCCACCCAGCCCCCAGGCAGGAGAATTCATTGTAGTCATTACTCACAACTGTCCCGGAGCCAAGCCCTAAGGCTCTTCTGACAGCCCCAGTCTGGTCCCTGGTCCCAGCACAAGACATCTGGGTGCTCTGCCCCTTATCAGTGTCCAAGGGTGCAGCTGTCACGCTCACAGGGTTTTGCACTGTTCCTCAAAGAGAACCGGTTTTTTTGACCCAACAGGACCAGAACAGACACTGTCCCCTGCACTGAGAATTGGTGAGGCTGTGACCTGGACCCTGTGTCCAGTTCTGGGCCCTCATGACAAGAAAGACACTGATGTGCTGGAGCGTGTCCAGAGAAGGGCAGCAGAGCTGGGGAATGGTCTGGAGCTCAAGTCTGATGAAGGTTGAGGGGATTCAGTCTCAAGAAAAGGATGTATGAGGGGACCTTTTCACCCTCTAAACTGGGTTAACACTTGGACTCAGGACCTTCAGGGTCTTTTCCAGCCTCTCTGATCCTATGATATCTATGAGTTTTATCATGTTTATTATGAATAGCAGCATTATTAGTGCTTGCTCGTGTTTCTCTCATTAGAAATCTTCCCTTCTTGCTTTAGATAGGTGTATTTTGCTTGTTACCCATTTCTCCCCTGCTTTTAGTCCATCATCTAATAGTTTACTGTTGCAATTTTTTTTTTTTTTGGCAATATTTAATCAAAAAGTTGGAACAAAGGATATATTAGAGATAATAAACCCTCTGCAAGACAAAAAATGGACAGATAGATGGGTTTATAAGCTGAAAAAAAAGGACAGTAGTGCCTTTCGGAGCATATTGGGAAAGACAACTGAATTCCTTTGGGTGTTATTATTGCAACTAAATACCTCACTGCACTAGAAGAGGACACGCATCTGCAAACCTTGCTGAGGACTTTAAAAAGTGATCATGCCATTTGGGTGTGGTGGAAGAGTGTTGAACATAGTGTCTAAACAAACGTATCCACAGCATCTGGTCACTCTTCAGCTTTTCTCCCCAGTTTGTAACTCTCAAAAGACTGCCCTGACTACATGAATGGTTGTAGGGGAAAGACTGATTCAGTAATCAGTCCAATTTTGAGCTTAACTGGGCAAGCTGATCTTACACCTGAAGTCTTACAAGCCTCTTCAAGGGTATTTCCTTTGATACATGAATCCTCATCTCAGTGAGTGATTTTGTCTTCAGTTTGATTTTCTGTGATTATGTTTTCTGTGATTTGGGTCCTATGACTAGCTCATATTAATATTTAAAGATTCCTGAAGATATCTCCTCTTATATTCTAACCTGTCAAAATATGTACAACACAACATAGATGGCATTTAGGATTCAGGATGACAGGTAGAGTCATTGAACAGGGTGCTACTGAAGAATAAAATACTGTGAGCAGTCTTCTGTCTATGGAATATCTACTTGAAGTGTATTTTCTTACCTCAAAGCAAGTGTACCAACTTGTTATTACCTATTCTTACAATAGCTTCTTGTCAGAATAGCCTTGTATTCTTACAAGAAGCTATTAGTCCTCTCACTGACAATTCCCTTAACTAGTTAGTACAAATTAGTTTCTTTCTTTTCTGTTTAAAAATGATAAAGCTCCTGACTAGTGTTGCCAGTGCCTTATGTGGAAAAACAGCCTGAGCAAACACAGTGATTCAGAAAACTGAATCAGAGCTTGGTCCTATCTCTCATATGGTTTCAGTAAGTACATCCTAATACATCCAGTTAGTATCCAGGAATTATTCACAATTTTTACTGAATTCTGTGTACACTTCCAGAAGTCAAGGGAGACAGAAGGTTTGTCAGGAACCTTACAACTTCTAGTCAGAAAAGAAACTAATTGTTTAAGGATTTGAATATTTTCCCACTATTCAAGCAGCTGTTGCAGTAACTTGAAGTTAGGTTTTCCCACTTTTCGCACAGAAAATTAGGAGGGATATAGGATAATCTGTGAGCTTTTTTATGTAGATGTGTTCATTTTTTAGCTAGCATGTAGAATTTTATCTGAAATATAATTTTAAATGTGCATGACCTAATATAATACCAGAATTCTCCCCCATATGCTGTCCTCTCTCCTTTTTAGATATTCCTTTACAGGATCATTGTCTTATTTTAGAGAAAAGTATCATTTCACATACTCAGTGTCAGTGACACCCATCCCAGGAGCACACAAGCTGCACTTCCATTTGATTAATTAACACAGTATTAATAAAATACTCTGAAGATGGTAAACTTCATCACTGTGCTAATGTAATTACTGCTTTACACACCAACCAGGTTCCTAAAAAAAGTAACATGGATATGAATGGTCCAAGATTATAACAGGCCAGGGTCTCACAACATGTTGATGGCTTGGAAGTCTCAAGTTACAAAAACATCATTAGTTTGCAGGTTAAAACAGAGCTTACAGGGCCAAGTGCACTATAAAAATACAAGCACGAGGACATTATCATGAAGTTAAGGAAATCGTGTGTATGCATATGCATGTGTAACAGCACACTGCACAATAGGGCAGAAAGGATTAAATGTTTTGGGGAGATTGAGTTGCACATTCATATTTTTACAGCAATTAATTTTTTATGGGTTCTCTCCACCTAAGAGCATCTGTCCCACCTCTCTCTCTTGCCTGCTGTCATTTCCTTCATACGGCTTTTTGTCTGTGCATTGCTCCATGACAAAATGCTGCTGGTCAAACACTGAAAATTTTAATCCTCACAACTTCACAGGCAGCCCTGACAGGGCCTGCAATAAGGTGACAATTCCTGAATTTAAGTCATGACAGAGTGTTTTTTACAGACCAGGTTAAAGAGTTTAGGCACATCCAGAAAGGTACTGCACACCTAATATTTCAAATAGGTGCCTGGTGTCTTTGAATCTAAGCTTAGGACAGCTATGAATGTACAAATATATCGATGTTTCTCTGAGAAAGCAATAAATAGAATTGTACTTTACCATGGGTTTGCTGGCTGTGAGCCAAACCAAGGAAGCAGAGACAGGCAGTGAAGCATGTATATTCATACCCTCCTGCACTGACCTCAGAGTTCACCCCAGCTTCGTATAATTTCTTCTTGGTGCAGCAAACTATTTTTCACACTGTTTCAGTATGTCACCCCTGAAGCTCAATCCTAAATCCAAATAGTTAATTATATGAAAAGGCCTATTAACCTGAGTAAGAGGACTACTCATGCACAGAAATCTGTGCAGTACTGGGCCGGGTGCTAAAAAAGGAAAGCTGATCATGTTGTTTTGACAGGCCAAGACTATAAAAGGTCTCAATATAAGTTTAACTTAATTCTTCCCAGGGAAGCAAACTACGAGTTTGAATTTCCATGTTAGTGATAAGCGTCTCACCGTTATAGTTCATCATTTTTATTCATTGGCTGTAACAGACTGGAATCTATCCAGAGAGTAGAATTCTGTTTTTCCATTGTGAAAACATTCCTGTTTTCAGTGAAATCCTCCATCATTCACTTTTTCACCAGTATGATGTTGCTTATTTACAAGGGTTGCAAGTTCTCATGAATGTTATATTTTTCTCTCTCTCAGCCTGTCAGCAAAGTTTAGTAAACCTTGTACCTTGTGACAAATGCATTTACCAGCTGGATGGAGCATATTTGCAGTGTGCTCTCCATGGAGATACTGTCTCTGTGAATTATTGTGGTACAGACCAAAAACATCTGGCATTCCCTTATGAGGAAAGGGAAGCATAGATCGCGTATTGCTGGCCAGTCCTAGCAAGGCTCAACACTTGGCTTCATCAGAAAAAGGAGTTAGGGAAGAATGTATCTTCACCATGTGTGCAGAGACACATGAACCTAAGGGCAAGGAGGCAACTGTCCCTTCACTCCTCTTCCACACCTCCCTCTCCTGAATACACTAATGACTTCCCTGTGGCATGGCATCACTCCAAGTTTGCATTCTCCTTGCATGAAAAAAAAAGAAAAAAGAAAAAAGGAAAAAAAGAAAAAATAATTAAAAAAAGGAAAAATAAAAAAAGAAATAAGAAAGATAAGAAAAAAAAGAAAAAAAAAGGAAAAAAAAGAAAAAAGAAAAAAAAGAAAAAAAGAAAAAAAAAAAAGAAAAAAAGAAAGAGCTGTGTTTTACTCACCAGGACCTTCTTTGCATCTAGAAATTGCAAGGCAGCAATGCAAAGGCCAGGCTCCTTTGAACATGTGCTATTGACCATACACAACTGCGCCATAAACTCATGTTCAAAATGTAATTTAGGACTTGAACTGCTCCCCTTTGGCAGTCATAAGAAATCACCATGGCAACTGTTCTACTGGGAACAGCATGGGTACACTGGAAAATACTGAAATCTTGAAAATAATTTTGGGATGGAAATCTCATTTGGAAACCAGCTTTTGTATGAGACAATTGACTCTCTCTTTGATAAAATGCTAGAGAATGCTCCCACTCCAAAGAGAGGCAGTTCTTGGGATCAAGATGTTTGTGAAAATGCTGAGCGCTACACATAGAATTTTTTTAAAAATCTGGAATATCAAAAAAAAAGCCAGTTTTCTGAAGCTGGTCAATTGAACAGAATAATACTTTTATCTCTACTCAGTGTGCACATGCAAAGGACCCTCAAACTGAATGTAAAGTCATAGCAAGGATAAACACATTGTCTTCCTGGGAGGAGGTAAAGGATGTCCCATTGCATGGTTATGTGCTATTTGCTGACCCTCACAGTACTGCCACAGCAGCTGCCCAGTAGAGAGAGTCACTATAAGCAGGAAAAGAGGTTCTGATAGTAAGAAATTTTAGGTCACGAGAAGTACATTAAAAAAAATACAAAATCTGTTTTGTTGAGATTTCCTTTGTAGTTGCTTTACTTTGAAAAGCCATTTGTAAAGATCAGTAGGCAAAAAAATCTGTTACTGTTGAGAGCAGAGATTTCTAAGCTTCCAACTTTCTTTAACACTCCTGGGTTTCCATAATGATTTACGCATGTAAACAGATCCAAGGAATTTAACCCAATATGTTTATTTCTAAGAAGCTATTGCATTTTTAAGTGAATGACCTTGTTCAACCTTGGTCTTTCTTCCTTATAATATTGTCTGATGGATGCTGGAAGCAGAGGAATTACAGTGCTTCCAGATTGCTGCTCTATTTTAAAGAGGGTGGTGTGGCCCAGTGGGTTGGGACACAATAGATGGATTCTCTACCAGGTAACCTCGGGTGACTGGTTTCACACCTGTGAAAAAAAAGGAAGGGAAAGGGGAGCTGATGGCACCACTACTTGGCAAGTGCTTGAGTCACAAGCAGGAAACTGTGCCACGAGGAAAAGGCTTTATTGTAAGAAGCAAGGTAGACCTACAGCTACTTCTGAAGCAGGCTTAGTTTGGGACATGATTCAATTCTGCCATCTCTCTGTCATTTTGTAGCTAATGCCATGTGTATTCGATCTGAACACATTCACCCTGATCTGTCTGTTTAAGGTGTTTTTCAAGGTAAATGGTTAAATGGCTAAAAATATGAATGAGGACATTTGCAGGGGTTACTGGAACAACCATGCAAAATTTTACTTCATTTGTAATGCTACCTGTTCTTCTTCATGATCATCATAATCTTAAAGCACAACAGGCTCATTCTCATTACAATTATTAGAGAATTACAATTATTAGAGAAGAAAACCATTTTACTGAACACTGTCAGTCTAACCTTTTGCAACAGCTCTTTGAAGACAGAAGTAGGTAATATGAATTGTATTGCAGCGGCAGATACCAAAGACATGAAGAAATAGTCAGTGAAGCTGTATTAGTAGTGAAAGTTTATCTCAGTTTGAATGTAAAATGTTAAAAGAATCTGTTCTTCTATATCTTTGTGAGGCTGAAATGAACATGGAATCTATTTAATACTTGCAGATGAATCAGAAGTATTTGGATGCTAGTGTAAGGCTGTTTTAGAGCCTTTGGAAGCAATCAGACTATGAGGGTGCTGTGTTGTCTAAAGAAAAAACATTTAATTGCTCCCAGAGTTGATGTGAGTAATTGTTTGTTTTCTGTTAGAGCAACACCTCAGTCCTCAGCAGGAACTCTGAAAATGAGTTCGTTCCATAGTATTCTTGTCCAGTTGTCTGCCTGCTGTCCAGATTTCTCAGAGGTATTATGTCTCTCAAAGTACTTGAAATCTTACTAGGCAAGACAGCAAAGATCCAGAAGTGTAGACAAGGAGGAGTGAAGTGAGTAGCCAATTCCACTTAACACCTTGGAGCCGATATTCCGAGTCCTAGAGGTATGTCCTATCTGTCAAAACACTTCTCAGTCTGCTACTCAGCATAATAATGCCAAGGAATCAGAAGAGAGATAAAACGTTATGCTTTAGAATAATTATGGTTATGTTAATGATACTTTATTGGTTTACTTGTGTTTTAGACAAATTTTTCTCCAAATTTTAAGTTTTATATTAAAGCCAAGAGGTATAAAATGATTCTTTCAGATCTGTAAAATTACATACATTTTACATATTTTACATATGTAAAATATGTAAAAACCCACATTGTAAAAATGTGGGGTTTTTTGCTGCCAGGTGGTTTTCCAGATGATTACAATGGATTTTTCATTAATAATCATAATAAACAGAATTAACAATACCAAATGCAGTTCTCCACATTTAGGGTGTTTTAGTCCTTGTGTGTGTTTTTCTCTCCTAAATGATGGCATTGTAGAAGAATAAGACAGCATCCATTAAAAGAGTGTTCATATTTTCTAATGCCTCCGATTTTGGAAGTCACCAGAAAACAGCTAGAGCAACTGGATGCATCTATGTCAAACGGCTTGAGATAGTTTAGTGCAGGTTGTAAGAAAAATTCTGTTGCATCTGTCAGCATTGATGGATTTTCAATACTTTTGTTTCCCTACAGCACTAAAAGTGCTATGAGACATGAAATATTTCTGTATAAAATGGGATCTGGGTGAAGTAAATTTGTGAACCATTATGAACTGGCAGTTCAGACTGGCAGTTTAGACATGTAGCAATCCTGAACTTATGCTGTGTTTCCATAATGCATGGTTGCATGTCCTCTCTTCCTGTAAGTGATAGATAATTGCATAGAAATTAGAAAGACCTCCAAAATGAATCTCCCATAACTATCTACTTGATTTTGGATATTTCAAAATTACTCAGGACTGTGAGCAAGACTGAAAAATTTCCTGTGCTTTTGCCTTCAGTTTTGGGCACTTTGGTCAAAATATAATGCTTCACATTACTAATGAATATTGCTTCATCTGCCTTACAGGTATCCTTAGCTCAGGTCATCATAAATACAGTATTTTCCAAGAAGGAAATAATTTCACTTTGAGGTTTTGTTTACATCCCCTGCATTGGGGGTTTTTCTGGTCTCATAAATGAGTGCTGCTTTTCCTTGTCAAGCTTCTGTCCCATGCTGAGTCTCAGATAATCTGGTTGGATTAAAGATGCAATGATCAATGCTACAATGCATTGACCTTTTCATGGCTTTGAATCAGTCCTACCTGTAGATACTGAACCATACAGCAAGTGTTCTCAAAACTGTCTTTTTAAACAGTTGGCTTCTACGTTACTTGAAGGCTAGTATGATAGAAAAATGCATATATTCTTTATGCTTACAATGTTTCTTGCTACAAATTCTTCAGCTGACTTTGGTCTTCCCATCTTGCAGATTTTATGATAGAAAAGAAGAAGTGCAGCTTTTGAAGCCTGGTATATTGAATTAGTCATTGGATCATTTTACCATGCTGTGAGAAGTACAAGCAGAGTCACTGACAGCTGTTCTCCTGAAGTGTTCTGTACTGAAAGATGATTGGTGCACATTCGATGTTTGGAGTCTTGGCATCATATGCAATTACAGAAATGGTAATGGAAAAGTTTCAAGAACAGCAATGATGTAGTGCAATAATTCTGGTCCATAATTATGATAGGTTCAATAAGGTGAAGTACTGGATCCTGACCCTGGGTCACAACAACCCCAGACAGTGCTACAAGCTGGGTACAGAGTGTATACAAATCTGCCTGGCAGAAAAGGACCTGGGGATGCTGGTCAACAGCAGCTGAACATGAGCCAGCTGTGCCCAGGTGGCCAAGAAGGCTGATGGCATCCTCGTCTGTATCAGCAATAGAATGGCCACCAGGACTGGGCAGGGATTGTCCCCCTGTACCAAGCACTAGTGAGGCCACACTTTGACTTTGTGTTCAGTTCTGGGCCCCTCACTACAAGAAGGACATTGAGGACCTGGAGCATGTCCAGAGAAGGGTAACAGAGCAGTGGAACTGGGGAAGGGCCTAGAGAGTAATACTGTGAGGAGCATCTAAGGGAGTTGGGTTGTTTGGCCTGGAGAAAAAGAGGCTCAGGGATGACCTTATCACTCTTTACAACTATCCTAAAGGAGGCTGTAGCCAGGTGGGGTCAGCCCCAGGAAACCAGCAACAGGATGAGAGAACACAGCCTCAAGCTGCACGAGGGGAGGTTCAGGTTGGACATCGGGGGGAATTTCTTCATGGAAAGCAGAGTCAAGCTTTGGAATAGACTGCCCAGGGAGATGGTGGCATCATCATCCCTGGAGGTGTTCAAGAAACAACTGGAAACAGCATGCAGTGCCATGATCTAGTTGACAAGGTGGTGATCAGTGAAAGGCTGCACTTGTTAATCTTGGAAGTTTTTTCCAATCTAAATGATTCTGTGATAATTAGTCTGTCTTTCCAATCTAATTTAGGTCCTTCTATTTTCAAAAAGCATATTTTATTAATCTGATAGCAAGAAACACAGTGGTAAACATGAAATGACTATAGCAGTATAAAACAAAACGAAGATTGCCCTAAGTACAAATGTAATTCTGGCACCACTTTGTCAGCTTTCTGGTGCTGCCTGAAAGACAGACACAATTTAACTACTTAAAAGATCTGTAGAAAGTTAAAGAAAAGCAGAGCTGATGCTGATCCAGGTCAACAGCAGAGCTTTGAAAATGAAAATGTTCAGCACACATCAGACCTGACCTGGCATCTACATGAGAAGGAATGGGGCAGCAAGCAGTGAAACACTCATGAGATGTTGTGGACAGAGCTGCCAAACCTGCCCTGAACTAAAAAACTCTGCCTAAGAAACATCATATGCTCTTAAAAACCTGAATACTTCGGTGAACAGGGGAACAGGGCTGCTAAAAACCTGCAACAACATCTTTCAAATGGACACATCACATATCCAGACTAAGCTGTCATCAAATAATAAAACTGTGAATAAGACAGGAGACAGTGAAAAACAGCTAAAGTAACAAATGGTTGCAAAATAAATGAGGGCAGCTGTCCTAGATTATGCCAGTGTTCACAAGTGTTTGTGAAACCTACAAATAAGCATGTTTATATTTTTACAATAGTGTAGACTTGGAAAATTTTTATGTGATGCCAGATTGGCAGAACATCACAGTGATGTCTGTCTTAGATATAAAGTTAGATAAATTAAAGTTTTGCCTACCTGGCACTTGCTGAACATATGTATTCCTCTCCTGATACTTAGAATGTCTGTTCCAGGTCAGAAGTGTGGTCAACTGAAAAGGGCCCAGTCCTGAGTGACCCAGACATTGGTCACACAGTCTGGAGCAAATGCAAAAGCTTTAGAGAGTTAATCTTGGATAGGTATTCCTCTTTCAATTCAAGCCACTAGCTTATCCAAGAGTTATCTCCTATGTATACAGCTCATGGGGCTGGCAAGTCATATTCAGTAGCTCGTTTGATCCATAATTTTAGTTTAGAGTTTAGGGATTAGATGAGAGGCTTTCCAGTGTGCACATGCTAACTAATGGTTTGGCTTACACTAAGAGTACAAAAAAGTTATTTAGCACTAGGTATTTATGTAAACATTTATTTTACAGTGCTCTTTTTGGACTCCTTCAAAGTGGATTAAGTTGAACTGCTCAAAGGCATCTTTCTGTGAAATTTGATAACCCATAAAAAATAGTTAGGGGAGAATAATAACGGCCCATTAAATGTGCCATTAAACCTGAATTTATTTGAGAGTAAGTTCCCTGTGATGACAGGTGCCCAGAGCACAGAGCTCATAAGGGGATTGTACTCATAAAGTGTGGTGTGGTTGAAGCAGACAGGCGGCCAAACAACCTTGAATGCTCAGTGGAGGCACAAAAGGTGATGCTGGAAAGCAACAGAGCTTTTGTTGGCTAATTAAACAATCATACTGTTACAAAGCAAAACAAATTAAGGAAGGGAAATATAAGACGGGCAGGTTTGAAATAGCAATGTCAGCTGGAAAGCTGTTGTACAGAGCATTGACTGATGTGACAGGGATGTAAACACACAGACTTCAAGATTTAAAGGTATTAAGGCATCACTTCACAAAACCTTGCAGTATCTAATCTGTTTATGGAAGTGATCACTTAAGGTGCTCACATTTTTAAAAAAAAATTCCTTACCCATTGTAAAGGAAACTTCCCAGTCTGACCATTGATGAATCACAGAATCACAGACCGTGTATGTTGGAAGAGACTTTCAAGATCA
>VXBN01003472.1:196574-206736 GCA_013397395.1 Sinosuthora webbiana | reverse complement strand
AGCCCCGGTGCGCCTGGACGTGCCCCCCGACAGCCCCCCGGCCCCGCGGCGGCCGCTGGCACAGAGCCGCTCCCTGGGGGGGACCCCCGTGAGCCCCCCCGGGCCCCCGCCGCGGGGCCTCACCCGCATGCACTCGCTGGGGACACCGGGGGCGGCGCCCTGGGGACCCCGGCCCGGCGCCCTGGAGCGCTCGCTGTCCATGAAACCCCCCGTGCTCCCCAAGCCGCTGCTGCTGCCCGCGGCCCCGGGGCGGCCCTGAGACCCTCCCGGGACACCCCAGCTGCAGCCGGGGGGACCCCGAGGTCTGTCACCCCCCCCGGGGCGCGGGGTCCCCGCTGCCCCCCAGCCCTGCCGAGCTGTGAGGGTCCCCGTGGCACAGGGTGATGGGGGTCCCTGTGTCTCCCAGGGGACACCCCCGGGGTGACAGGGATCCCCCGTGTCCCCACACTGCAGTGACGGGGTCTCCATGTCTCCCATCCCCCTGGTTTTGCTTTTTTTTTCTTTTTTTATTATTGTTTATTTATTTTCTGCTCAGCGGGGATGTGAGTTGCTGTCACCCCGTCTTGGGGACACCAGGAAGGGGGGGACACACGGCCCGGCCCATCCTACTGTGTAGGACCAGGGCTGGGCCAGGGCACCGCGAGAGTGGCGCAGGATTTTAATAAAAAACACAGAACAAAGATGAGCGTAAGCGCTGAAATTTCTGCATTCCGAAGCGTTTTCCCTGGGTGGAAAAGGGGGGGGCCCAAGCCCTTGTGTCCTTGTCCCAGAACTCGGGGGATCAGTCCCCGATTTCTTCCGTGATCAAAGTGATAAAAGTCACATTAATCTAATTAATTATTTAGATTAATGAAATAACTGGGTTTTCCCCCAAGAAGGGCATGGGGGTGGAAGGGAGGGCACCCCACGCTCAGCCCAGGCCTGTGATCCCCCTCCCGGCTGCGTGCAGAGGACGGAGCCGGGCCCTGGGATTTGGGATAACCGAAACCGCTCAGAGCCGGTTACCGCGAGCAGGAGGGAAACACGTGCCTAATTAACCCCAGAGCGCGTTAATTAACCCCGGACCGTGCTAATGAGAGGGCAGACGGACAGGGCTGTCCGGCCCACGCAGGCACGGACGCGATGCCAGGCTCGGGAACGGCGCGAGGCCGGAGGAGGCGCGGGCAGGAAAAGCCCTGACACGGCCCGGCCCGGCCTGGCCTCCTGTGGGAGGGAATTCACCGACCAAAAAAATGCTGCTCCGGGCTTAAAAGGCTCCTGGTGTTTTTCTGTGGAAGAGCTGGGGATGATGCAGCCGGGTTTGGATTCCAGGCAAAGATCAAATCCTCCTCAGTTCTGGCCGGCCTCGATGCGCGGATACTTCCAGAAATTAAATCGGGGGGTTCCCCTCCGAAAGGTGACAACACCCTCAGCTTTATTTCCTCCAAAAATAACCCAGACCAGTTCCCATGAGCCCCACGGAGTTTTTATTTTTCATTTTCTCTTCCAAAGGGGAAGTTTTTTTTGCCCAGCTGAAAGGGTTTTTTTTTTTTTGACAAAATCACCTGTTTTGGGGAGAAAGGATGGCAATGACTGAGGGCAGCAGTGGGAAAGGCACAATACAGATCAGCTGCATGTTGAAAAATATTTTAGTTCTTTATAAACAGAAATTTTAGTTTTAAAAAAGGTGACATTTGTATCTCCAAAGACAACCAGACTCCCAGGCTGTCATGTGCCACCAGTTTACACCACTGGCCAGTGTGGGAAGTAGAATATTTGCCTAAATATTGTAAAACCAAGGAATTTTTCATTTAGGGTGTTCTGATGAAAAGCCTGCCTCCAATTCTTCCTGAAAAAAGCAGGTGAAGGATGCTTTTCCCTTAGAGCCTGAGATGCTCCATGCAACATTCAACGTCGCTTCAATCCAAAAATTTTGGGAGAAGAAAATCATGGATAAAAGGGGAAAAATCCCTTCCACACCTCTGCAAATGTTTAAAGCAACACGCCAAGAGGTTATTTTGGTTTCCATTTGAGATGTGGTCCCTGGGGTTTGCGGGTCCTTGCGCAAGGTCTGTGCTCGGGCTGGAATTCCCGGGCAGCTCAGCCCTAATCCAGCTGCTTTGGCGCGGTGGGATTTCTTCCCATTCCCAACAATGCAGGTATTGACATCCCAGAATAAGCCGTGGGATCACCTGGCTGGGTGGATTTTTGTGGAAAAGCTTCGGATCTCTGCAGGCCAAGGCTTCAGGGCACTTTTTTGGCACGGCAGGAACTGGGGGCTGCAGGGGGCAGCTCTTGGCACTGCGGGAGCAGCCCCAGGTTTAACCAAAAAGAGAGAGAAAAAAGAGCAATTTTCCTTTACGCTTTTCCAGAGAATAAATATTTTAAATCTGCAAACGTGAGTTTTTTTGCTTTGGGGAGGCAGAATTTGGCCAAGCAGGGAGGAGAAAGCTCATGTGAGTGACTGAAGGTAGCGCCACCTAAACAGTTCCCCCTTTGTCTTCCTGGTGGGTCCCAAGCCAGGAGTGATTTGTAGCAATTTGGCAAATAATTCAGAATAATTAACAGCTTTAGAAAATTGTTTTTCAGCAGGGCAAGTCTGTAAACAGACAGAACTGATGTAACCCGTCTCCGTGCGAGCATTAAAGAGCGGCTCTGCTTCCTAATCCTCTTTTCCTGCCCCGGAGTTAATCCAAATAATCGAGTATCCCTGGGACACGCTGGAAGAATTGGCGGTAGTAGGCAAGGCTGGGGAATGACATCCCTGGAGGAAACAAAACAGAGCTCTGGAGCTGTGCCCTGCCTTACTGAGCACCATTTGTGTCTGTCTCGTAAAATAACGGGATTACAGCGCCCCGGGCAGTTTAATGGGAGGACGAGGTGGGCCGAGGCTGATATTAAGGGCAGAGTATGAAGCCTCAGACAAACTACGGGATAACAGGTTGGGGTTTCATCGGCTGGATGATTTACTCCCAGACTGGGACGTTCCCCACGGGATAAAGGGGCAGTCTCTGCCAAGGAGACAAGGGCCAGCTTGGCACTTCTCCTCCTGAGGGCGTCGGGTTTCCAGGAAAAACCCCAAATATTCCAGCGGGGTCCAAGGGGCAGCGAGTGGCTGGCGCCGGCAGAAGCCCCACGGACACTCAGCCCTCCCCACCCCGCGGTGCCCACGAGCTCCACAGGCTCACGGGAGCTGGAAGATTTTCCTTTGGGAAGATTTTCCTTTTGGAATTGAAGCCGGCTGCTCCTCACCGGGGAGGACGAGGGGCTGGCAGGGCCAGGTGGCTCTGGGGACAGCGGCACCAGTGACTCCGCAGCCTCTGCCTCCACCACTTCCTCCCTCTTGCCTTGGGAAAACAGAGCAAACACCAGAGAAAAGAGTCAGGGCTTCCTTCTCTCTTCCTTGAATAGAAACGGAGGGGGAAAGGCTCGAGTGTGCAGCTTGAGACTCCTGGGATTGTGGAAAACAATGTGGGAATACAGTAGGTTTTAGCAGGAGAAAGAAAACAGCACCACTGCAGCTCAACAAAACAAAGTTTTCAGGGTAAACCCAGAGCAGCTGGAAGGTTCAAACAACCCCCAAGACCATCGGGTCCATTTGAGGGCTGGGTTGATGATCCCCGAGGTCTTTTACAGCCTCAATAATTTTATTTTGCGCACATTAATAAGGACCAGCGCCGGGATTAAGAGCCCTGGAGCTGGAGGCAGCAGCTCAGCAGCCGAGGCTGCTTCCTTCCCTGCCCCTTCCCTTGGCTGCATCCTGCTCCCAGCGCAGGAAACTGGGACCTGACCTGTGCTGGGTGCCAGAGAGGAAAACACTCCTTGGGTCAAGGAATCAGTGCCGTGGCACCAGCAGCTTCAAGAATTTAAATTGCTTGTCTCTAGACTCTAAAAAAAAAAAAAAAAAAAAGCTTAGCTATGGGGAAGAGAACGGAATTGAGAAGTGAGGGGATTAGATAAACTTCCACTTTATCAAATTCCTAAATCCAAAGTTAATTAAAGGTCAAACAGCATAAAAGATGGTTTTAAAAAAACAACACGAACCTTTCTGTAAGGAGGAGTTATCAGAGCCTCAGCATGAGGTCTGAGCAATTTATCCAGGTTTGTGCGTTACAGTCAATCCATTTCTGCAGCAGTGGGTTTCCCTTTTTATTATTTATTTTTAAAATAACTGCTAAAGCACATCAAGGGGCTGCATATGGCAACACCAGACACGGTGGCTCATTTAAAATTTAATACGAATTAAGATATTTCTATTGGTATCCCTCACTGTTTCTTTAATTAAGTTTGAACTGGGATTAAACCAATAAATCACCCAAAAAAGCACTGCTCGCTGCAATGGGATATTGGCTGAAATGAGATAAACAAGACTTCTCAGCCCCCAAAACAATGTTTCTTCCTGCAATTGACCGTAGTAGCTCCTATTCAATGCAGACTCTGTAAGAATGGGACAGGAAATTACCTAAATGGGCGCAAGCTCAGTGCAGGGAACCCACAATTCCTCTTAGAAAGGGAAAAAAAGAGATCCTGTTCCTCAGCACCGGCCTAGATCAACAGATTATAGGCACACAGAGGGAAGTTCACCTAAAGTTCTTCTCATTTAACCCCTGCAGCCTGTTTTTTCTTGTTTTTTAACCTGATTTAACAAGTTTATCAGGTTTGTTTCATAGAATACTTGGGTCGGCAGGTGAAAACAGCCCAAGTCCGGAGTTTTCAGCACCTTGAAACCCGGTTAGCCCAGCTAAATATCCCCGTTCCCATTTAAAAACAGAAGCGAGACGAGAAAAATCTTTATGTGGAAGTGTTAAATTAGACGTTTTTGTTAAAACTGAAGTGGTTGCTGATCCATCTCGTGGGAAACACACAGTTCACCTCTCGGAGCAGCAGACCCGGCTGTTCCCCAGCCCTTCCTGACACTGCAGGTGTCCTGGGGGGAAAATCCCGGCGTGTTTTAGGGCAGTTCCCACGTGGAGGGCGGCGTGGTGGGGCACGGGTAAAGGGGGATTAGAGCCAGATCCGTCTGCAGACACTGGGCATCATCCAGGGCACAAATATCCTGAATTTTAGTCCCCTCTGGGTTTGTGGGATATCCTTGATTGAAGTTCTGCACCAGGAACACTTTGGATAATTTTCTTTTCCCCTTTAAATTAGGGATTTTCAGAGGCTGTGAAAGCTTTGAGAGCAGGGCTGGAGCGCTGCTGTGGGCAGGCACGGGCACAGAGGTCTGGCTGGGAATGTCAAGATCTGCGATTTCAAAAGTACCCTCTAATTACTACGCAAATATTCGCTCAGGTGAACAGTCCCACTTGACCAAAGAATTGTTCACACGCAGAAGTGTTTGCAGGACGAGGCCAAAAAGCTTCCCATAACATTTCGGTAACCTCAAGACTGCAGAGGAACAACAGTCCGGGTTTCCCCAAATACACAAAGTTCACTTGATGAGTTATTACAAAAATCGGGATTACCCAAAAAGCGTTTGCACTTAGAACCAAGTTAAATGGCTTTTGCCTGCCAAAATAAGGCTCAAGGAAGAAGGGGAAAACTATTTATTTCCATCTAATATGGGATACAACAAATAAGGAGTAATCCTTATTTATTGTATCCCATATTACACGGGAAATCTATTTATTTCCACCTAATATGGGATGCAATAAGTAAGGAGTGATCTACGCATCCCTTAGAGCTGCTTATCCCGGAATTTCCTTACCCAACATTTACACAAAGCAAAACACACAGCGCGGGCAGTAAGGAGCAAAGCAAACGGCTCCATTCTCGGGGTTTGGCACGGGCAGGAATTCTCATTATTCCTCTGTTGCCATCAGCCAAACGCACTTTCTCCAGACCTGGCCCACGGCCGGATCAGCGCAGCCACTGGCGCTGGAACCACCTTTATTTACAGCAGTTGTGGGATCCTCCTCCCTCACCTCGCCTGCCGAAAACATCCCGGGGCAGGAAGCGGCAGTTGGGCGTGTTTGGCCGCATTTCAGCACTTTTCCTTTCCTAAATACCCATCTGCCCTCTACTGGACAGCAAACCTAGGGGTCTTTTCCCCCAAGGTTTTCACACTCGAGGTCCCATAAGACCTTACTTGAGGTAGTTTTGGCGTTTGCTGAAGGGAAGAGACGGAAAACTTGTCCCGGTGTAGGAATGAAGGGCGAGATGGGATGTCTGTGGTGGGATCTGTTCCGTGGAGGTGTCCCCCCTCCTCAGAGCCCCAAGATCGCCCCTCTCAGAGGGTCCTCCAGCCTCCTCCCTCACTGGGCGTCCTCTGAAACCCTCATGGGTGTCCCCTGAACCCCTCATGGGTGTCCCCTGAACCCCTCATGGGCGTCCCCTGAACCCCTCATGGGCGTCCTCCATCCTCAGAGCCCCAGGATCGCAGCCCGTCCCCTCATGGGGGGGTCCCCTGAACGCCTCACAGGGGTTCTCCCCTCCTCAGACCCCCAGGATCGCAGCCCGTCCCCTCCCGGGGGTCCCCGAAGCCCCTCACGGGCTCCCGCCTCCTCAGAGCCCCGGCCCCGCCCTGCCGGCCCCGCCCTGCCNCCCGCCCCTCCCGTCGAAGCCCCGCCCCTCCCTCCGCGGCCCCACAAAATGGCGGCCCCGGGAGGCGGCGGAAGGTTACGGGACGCACAACAAAAGAGTTCCTCCGAGGCGGCGGGGAGAGACCGGGCCGGTCCCGCGCTCTCTGTGCCGCAGCGGGACCTGCGGAGGATGGGAGGATTCTCCTTCTTTTCCCCGCCGCCCTCCCGGCCCTGGGCCCGGCGGGAGGGGCCGGGCGGGGGAGCGTTTTCCTCCGGCGGAGGGATATCAATCAGCAGAGAGGCATGTTCGTGGAGTTAGATCCGGCGGAGGCGTTTCTGCGCCAAGTATAAAATGGCGGCGGCGCCTCAGTGGTGTGGTCTGCCTTTGGTGTCCTTGGAAACTTTTGTAATTAGCGCCTGTAAATATATCTCTGTTTATATGTGTGTATTTCAGTGGTTTGAGCATACCTGTCCCCTCTGAGTGCCTTCCAGTCCAGCGTTTAGCTCCCCTCAGGCGGCCAAACCCCCCTGTCCAAGGTGTGTTCCTCCCTTGGGTGCCCCTGACTTGCCCAAAATGCCCTTCTTTTGAGGTAAAAATGGAGCTCTGGGGCCTGTTTCGTCTCTGGGGTGTTTTCCTGTGAGGCCTGGAAAAGCTGAAGTGTAAATAATGTCCTTAATGTGCTTATAATAATCCTTCGGGCTTAGTTTTTCCATGCCTAAGTCTTCCACGGCATGTGCAGAGACATAGGGGTGAGTTCTCCCCTCACTGCAAAGAGATTTGAGACATTTTGATGCCAAAGAACTTGGTGTCAGTCTATGTGTCCACAGGAATACGTATGTTTTTAACTGATTTTATTTAAAGTTTCATAATAAATACTTCTCCTGCAGGTTTTCCTAGCTGGGAACACAGAAGTCAAACAGGTCTGCAGAGGAGAGTTTACATTTTTCACCTCTGGTTTTACACAGATGGTTCAAAATCAGCACACTTGATTATTTCTGGAGATTACAGGAGAGCCGCATCCAATTTTCATAGTAGAACGCAGATTTTTTCCGATTTTTGCCTATTTCTGGCACTTTTGAAGTGCTGCCTCAGCCTGCCCCCAGCCACATACCCCTCAGCTCTCAGGATGATTTTGGGATGCTCCACATCGCTTCATCCCAACCAAATCCAAAAAAAAGCACATTCAAGAACACAAACCAATCCCAGAAAACAATCTTGGGGAAGGAAAAAAACCTGTTTAAAAGCCAAGAATTACTCCAGGCTGGGTTTTTTCCCCCCCAATTTTGAGATGATGCTCAGAAATAAACCTCAGCAGGTGAAAATCTCCCCGGAGAAAACTCAAGGCTTCCACTTGGATGAATGCAGCATTGTTTGTTGTTGTTTTCAAAGGGATTTTCAGGGTGGAAAACCTGAAATATTTTCCTTTGGGGGTAAGATCAAACTAAATTCTCCATCTTCCAGCTCTGCCCCATCGCCCTTCCAGACCCCACAATGTACCCAGCGTCCGCCCCACCGAGGAATTGCACTGGGAATAAACCACGTGGGGCATTGAAAAAGGATGAAAAAAATCAAATTTGGGGCAATAAGCAGCCAGCCTTGGCCCCACCAAGCAAGGTCAGAGCATTTCCATGCCTATGTACCCTCCTGGACGGAATATTTTCTGCTTGGGCGCATACCACAAGGCTCGAAGCGATTATTTTTCTCAAGAAGAACATTTGTGCTGATATCTTGGGCACATCCCTGCCTCTTCCACCTCGCATTCCCGGGGGGAAGGTTGAGGGACGGTGCAGATTTTTGAGAAATTGGGCCGGGGGAGCGCAGAGGGTCAACGCTCTCTGCAAAAACGAGGGCGATTCCCACTGCTCCTGCGCTGCCCCGTCTGCGCAAATGAGTTTCTTAAAAAAGCACACGAGAAACGAGCCGAGAAATCGCCACACAGGGCGGGGACAGCCACGGTCACACTGGCACGGGGAGGGGGGTGGCACCTCCCAAACCCTCTGGAAAAGGAGAGGGGCGATGGGGGGGGCTGTTTCTGCCCCCTCCCCTCGTGTTTGCCCCCGGGGCTGTCACCCCACACCTGCACCGTTGTGGTCCCAGGAGGAAAAGGGGGACAGGGGTTGGAGATTTTCGGGGGAGCCCGTCACCGTCAAGGCCGCGGCGAACTGCTGAGTGGATTAGCAAAACTGCCCAGAAACCAAAAAAACAACAAAAAAAAACCAACCCCAACCCAACAGCCTTCCAAACTGACAACAAAACCAAATCCTGGCATGCCTGGCGGAGTGAGAGAGAGAGAGCAGGAGGGGGGGTAAGGACAGGCAGGAAGGGCTTCAAATTAAATCGAAATCTAAGGAGCTGATGCTGGCAATGGGAGCTCGCCAGAAGTTAAAGCTGTTGAACTGCAGCAGACTGTCCTCTTCCTGCGAGAGGTCCTGGCTGCCTCGGTCCCCGAGCTTGCCCAGCCCTCCCTTGGGCTTGTAGAGGGCCATGTCTGCGAGCCCCAGCCCCTCCAGCTCGGCCACGTCCAGCCGCGGGATCGGCATCCTCCAGTAGATGAAGGAGTCGTACTGGCTGCTGATGGTGTCCAGCATTTTCAGGCTGTGAAGGGCGTGAGGGGAAAGAAGAGGAGGAGAAAAGCTCGACCAGAGACACAGGAGCTGCCCCCAAAGTGACCAGAAGTCTCGGGTGTGTTGCCATGCTGACCCTGCCCCATGGGGTGATCCCCAAAAATGAGCTGATGGTGTGGGAGAGCGTGGGGTCGTGGGGGTTTGACTCCAGGCTGGGTCTGACTGCAGGCTCGAGCTCTGCCAGAGTTTTATCCGCAGCCTTGGGCACGGCCCTTCCTTCCCTGCGCCGTAATTCGGAAGGGGCCCGAGGGACCTGNGACCGAACCCTCTAGAAAGGGCTGGAAGGAGCCTCGCCCGGCGTTCCCACCACACCCCACCCATCCCTGCAGCGCCATCCATCCGCCCCTGCTGCAGAATTCCCCCTGCAGCCCCACCCCGATCCGCCAAAAAAAATTGGGAAAGGGCAGGACAAGACGTGGATCAGCTTCTCCCGCGCGGCGGGAGCTGAGTCACTGCCTGGCTTCTCCCCGGCAGGATTATGTCATTCGCCTCCTCCGCTGGTATCGGGGGNCGTACTGGCTGCTGATGGTGTCCAGCATTTTCAGGCTGTGAAGGGCGTGAGGGGAAAGAAGAGGAGGAGAAAAGCTCGACCAGAGACACAGGAGCTGCCCCCAAAGTGACCAGAAGTCTCGGGTGTGTTGCCATGCTGACCCTGCCCCATGGGGTGATCCCCAAAAATGAGCTGATGGTGTGGGAGAGCGTGGGGTCGTGGGGGTTTGACTCCAGGCTGGGTCTGACTGCAGGCTCGAGCTCTGCCAGAGTTTTATCCGCAGCCTTGGGCACGGCCCTTCCTTCCCTGCGCCGTAATTCGGAAGGGGCCCGAGGGACCTGTCACCCCGTGCCTCAGTTTCCCCATCCCGACAGCACGGGAGGGGAGGGCGGGGTGGGGATTCTCCCCTTCCCAGCTGCTGCTCCTGAGATCCATCCTGCCAGCGCCGGCAAAGCAGCACCCAAAGGAACTCTTTCCCCACCGCCGCCTGCACACAAGTGTCCCCCTTTCCCTGGGCAGTGAGGGGGGGTCCCTGTGCAGCCCCCCC
>VXBN01003472.1:158616-178727 GCA_013397395.1 Sinosuthora webbiana | reverse complement strand
CCCGGGCCCGGATCCCTCCCGGCCCCGTTTTTCTGCCCGCGACTTAGAAACGTGGGGATCTTGTCAGTTTCCAGCGGGATCGCTGCTAAAATCACCTCCTGGGGAGGGGTCCGGCCGGGCGGGGGCCCGCTCCTCCGCCGGCTCGGTGTCCCCGGTGCCGGGACGTCGCGCTGTGCCGCCGGTGCCCCGGGGCAGGAGGAGCTGACGGCCCTGACCGGGCCCTCACCCCGTCCTCCCACGCTCCCCTCCCGTTACCTGCCCGCGGCACAGCCCCGGGAGCCGGGAATTGCGGCACCTCCCTCCCGCCTGCCCTTGCGAAACCGGCCGCGGTGGTTCCTCTTCCTCCCGCAGCCGAGCGGAGCCGCCCCGGCCCTCGCCACGGTCCCCGCGCCGTGCCCGGGATTCGCTTCCCGGGGGTGGGAGCCCAGCCGAGCCCATCCCGGCCCCGCGGGGTTCCCCAAAACCGGCCGGTGGAGAGGCACCGGGAGCCGGGATGCGCTGACCCCGCGGCCAGAGGCGGCTTCCCCTGCCGGGGCCCGTCCGGAGCCTTTCTAAGGCACAAAGGTGCTCATTGTGCCGCCAGCAAATCCCTAATCCCGCGCCGGTGCTGTGCCTGGCCTCGGAAGGGCGGCGGGGGGCTCCGTGCCTCCGTTTCCCACCGGGAATTGGGTTTGGCTCGGCCGCGGGATGCGCACACAGCTCTCGGGAGGGAAACCAGGGTCGGGGGGCTTCTCCCCGCTCCTCCTCCCGCCGCAGCGCCGGGTCCCCATCCCGCTGTGGGCTCCGGAGGCGGGAGCACACACAGCTCTTCCCCCGGGCCGGTTCAGGGCCCCGAGCTGCCGCTCGGGAGCAGGACTGGGGCCCCTGTTAATGATCACCCTGTGACCTCTGGGCTGCAGGGAGCAAAGTCCCTCGGTGCCCGAGCCCAGCGCCGGCCGCTCCACCGGGGATTTCACCGGGGCCTCCCTGGGAGCCGAGGTGGAAATTGGGGCGCCTGGTGCAGCGGGGCTGTGGGATCAGCCGTCCCCTCAGAGATGCCCCCCTGACCTGTCCCCCTTGCCCTGCCCCCAGCATGTTTCAGACCTTGTACAGCTATTTTTGGTGGGAACGGCTCTGGCTCCCAGCAAACCTCACCTGGGCTGACCTGGAGGACCGGGATGGGCGAGTCTATGCCAAAGCCTCTGACCTGTACATCACCCTCCCCTTGGCCTTCCTCTTCCTCGTTGTCCGGCACCTCTTTGAGACGTGAGTCCCTTCCCTGGGGGTGGGGACGGGTCCCGGGCCCCTGATCCAGCTCTCCCAGTGCCCTGGGGGCTGTGGCCGAGCCCTGGGATGTGGAAGTTGTGCTCAGCCTTGCTGGGGGTGCCCGTGGCACCCCGGGGGTCCCGATCCCCCCACCACAGACCCACGTGCTCCCCTTTCCCCACACAAACACGGCTTTGTGCGTCCCCCGCCCTCACCGGGCCTTTAGGGAGGGATTTGTTGGGCAAACAATGGGAACAGACCCGGCTTTGTTGGGGTGGCAGGAGAGGGGGGGACCGCCCTTCAGCCGGGTGGGGACAGCCCGTGACAGAGGGACCCGGGGACTCCCCTGGGGCAAAACCCACCCTGGAGAAGGCGCAGCAGGATGGGGAGACCGAGGCACTGAGCGGTTGTGGGTCCCTGGGTGGCTTTGATGGGGCCAGATCATACAGAAATGGGGACGTTTCTGTCCCCAACTCCTTCCCCAGGTACGTGGCCACCCCCCTGGCCGGGCTCCTGAACGTCAAGGAGAAGGTCCGGTTAAAAGCCACCCCCAATGCGGTGCTGGAGAAGTTTTATGCTGCCACCACCAAACACCCCAAGCAGGTGAGGGCCGGGGGGTCCCCGGAGGTGCCTGGGGGGGTGAGGGTGGCAGAGCCAGGTGACACAGTGGGGCTGTCCTGGTGTCCCCAGGCCGACGTGGAGATGCTCTCCAAGAAGAGCGGCTGCACCGTGCGCCAGGTGGAGCGCTGGTTCCGCCGCCGCCGCAACCAGGACCGGCCCAGCCTGCTCAAGAAATTCCGGGAGGCCAGGTGAGACCCCCCCGTTCCCTCCTGCCTGCCTGGTGCCACTGTCCCTCCACCCTGGGGGGCTCTGGGAGCCCCAGCTCGGCCTGGGAGGGTGGGAGACGCGGGGTCCGGGGCCGGTGGGTCCGTCCTCCTCCCTCCTGCTCCCCGGTGCCCGTCTGAGGACCGTCTGCTTCCTTTTTCCAGTTGGAGATTCACCTTTTACCTTATTGCTTTCATTGCTGGCATGGCTGTCATAGTGGATGTGAGTATTGCCCCCACCCCGTGCTCCCCCAGCGCCCCTGGCCCCTCTGACTCCTGTGTCTCCCCTTCCCCATCCCACAGAAACCCTGGTTCTACGACCTGCGGGAGGTGTGGAAGGGATACCCCATCCAGGTGAGCACGGATCCCGTCCCTGTGCCAGCCCACGGGATCAGCGGTGGGAACTGGGGGTGCAGGAGGGTCTCTTGGCACCCCTGGGGGTTTGGGGGTCCCCAGGAGAGCCGGATGGTGCCCACAGGAGGGGACCAAACCCCTCTGGGGGACACAGAGGACCCCCCTAACGTGTCCCTCGCCCCCAGAGCATGCTGCCCTCGCAGTACTGGTACTACATGATCGAGCTCTCCTTCTACTGGTCCCTGCTCTTCAGCATCGCCTCCGACGTCAAGCGCAAGGTGGGGGCTCTGGGAGGGGGTGGGACACCCTGGGACACCTTGGCAGGGTTTTCTTCACCCTGGGTGGGCAGGGGGGACCAGCTGGGGGGGTCTGGGGACACACAGGGGCGGTGGGATGGGGTTTGCCATGGGTGGGATCCAGGCTGCTGTAACCCCCCCGTTGCTGGGCTCCCCTTTGCTCTGGGCACAGGACTTCAAGGAGCAAATCATCCACCACGTCGCCACCATCATCCTCATCAGCTTCTCCTGGTTCGCCAACTACATCCGCGCTGGGACGCTCATCATGGCCCTGCACGACTCCTCGGATTACCTGCTGGAGGTGGGTGTGTCCCCTCCCCTGGTGTCACCACGTCCCCCGTCCTGTCCCCTCGCCCCAGCTCACCTCCTCTGCCCCCCCAGTCCGCCAAGATGTTCAACTACGCCGGGTGGAGAAACACCTGCAACAACATCTTCATCGTCTTCGCTGCCGTCTTCATCATCACGCGCCTGGTCATCCTGCCCTTCTGGTGAGCCCCGCTGGGGAACGGGGGCAGCTGAGGCAGGGGCTGGGGGAGTCTCGGGGGGCTGGGATGCTGGTTCTGCCTGTGACGGGGGCGGCTTTCCCTGGCAGGATCATGCACTGCACGGTGTTTTATCCGCTGGATCTCTACCCCGCCTTCTTCGGCTACTACTTCTTCAACTTCATGATGGTGGTGCTGCAGTCGCTGCACATCTTCTGGGCCTACCTCATCATCCGCATGGCCCAGAAGTTCATAACTGGAAAGGTGAGAGGGGACCTGGGCCCCAGGAGAGGTCACGGGGGGAAGGACCCGCTTGGGGTGGATGGAGGGTGGAGCTTTTTAGGGGAGACCCCCAGATCCCGAATCCCGGCCGGCCTTGGCTCCCCAGATCCCGGAGAGCCCTCGGTGGGGAGAAGCTGCTGTGGTTGGAATGGGGAAACCGGGGCACGGCAGGAAACGGGGGGCTGCTGACTGAACCCCCTTGTCCCTCTGCCCACAGGTGGTGGAGGATGAGCGGAGCGACCGCGAGGAGACGGACAACTCGGAGGAGGAGGAGGAGGTGGCCAAGAACGGGCCCCTCTCCAATGGCCACCCCGTCCTCAACAACAACCACCGCAAAACCGACTGAGCGCCCCGGACCCGAGAGCTGCCGCCTCCTGCCACCGGCCCGGCCCCTCCGGCCGCCCCACAGCGGGACCCGGAGCCCGGCGGGCGGGGCCCCTCCGGGGCGGGGCCGCAGCTCTGCCTCACGCTCACCGCTGGTGCCCTTCCACCTCTCACCTGCTGCCTTAATCCACTGCGGTTCCCCGGGACGGGCGGGGACCCCGCCGGGGCGGCTCCATCCCACCGGGGCGGCTCCTTCCCGCCCGCAGCCCCTGGGATTGGCTCTGGCCAAAGGGCTCTGCCCCGGCCCCTCGCTGGGCTCTGGTATTCCGACTTTCCCAACCATTCCTTCACCGCGGGGAGGGGGAAAGCCCCTTTCCCTGACCTGTGTCCGGCGGGAAAAGCCGGCTCAGCCCCTGCTCCACCGAACTGGGAGGGAGGAGCAGGGAATTCCTGGGTGTTTCAGTGCCTAAATGATGGGATGACACTATGGAAGTTCTTGGGGGAAGGAAGCTGCGGGGCTGAGTCACTCCTTGTGTCTCACAGTGTTTAATCCTCTCATTTCTCTTTGGTAAATGGATTTTTGAGTCTCTCCCTCTCCGTGGCCTCTCCCAGCTGTAACAGGACAAATTTCCAACTGATTTTTCCTTTTGGTTTTTTTTGTTTTTTTTTTCCTTTCTATTTATTTGGAAGACAGAAGGAGCCGGGCTTGGCTCTGTCTCCCGCATCCCCCAGGATGCTGCGAGACCTCCCAGCACGGAGGGGTGGGGGGGAAAAGGACCATTAACCAACGTCAGACCAAAACGTGTTTTGTTGTTCTTGTTTTTTAAGAAAAAAAATAAATAAAAGGTTAAATATATTAAAAGTTAAAAAAACTAATAAACTTGGGTAAAAAAAAAATTGCAGGATTTGGGCATATTCTGTGAGTGGCACAATGGCCCTGGGGTGGGGGGGTTATTTTGGCATAGAGCCTTTTAGGCAGTGCTAAAAATGGGCAGGCTTGAGGATTTTGACGGTTTTTTATATTTTTTTTTTTTCTCCTAAAAGTTCTCCAAGTCTTCAACCCCAGGCTGGAGCAGGGGTTTGGGTTCCCTGAGGAGCTGCAGCCCCACTGGGATGACAAAGCCTCCATTCAGGTGGACGCTCGGGATGGAACTGGAGCTCCAGGAGGCCCCAGAAAGGTTTTATTTTACAAAGGGAAAAAAAAGGTTATTTAGCAGGAAAAAAAGCCAACAAGCCTCCCTTGTGCAGGGCTGGGCTGGTGTTGGTTATGGGGGGGTGGGATGGTTGGAACTGGCTCCACCACCCCCCAGACTGGGGTTTTCCATGTCAATAATGTGAGATTTGATCCCAGTTTGTCAAACTTCACCTCTTTCATCCAGTTCTCAGGGGGGGTTTTTTTGAACCCTTTGGATCCCAAACAGAAAAGGAACCCAAGCCCCACGCCCGGACTGTGTGTGGCTGCCAGACCCGGTGATTTTCCGTGGGTCCGTGTCCAGACGGGGCTGGCGCCGGCTCCTCCCTGCCCTGCCCAGGTGCCCAAAGCCAGTTTGGGGCTGTCCCAGCTGCCACTTCACTGCAGGAGTTTAGGCCAAGCTCGGGGCTCTCAGTGACGTTCTGGGAGGGCTGGAGATGGGGACGGGCACCGGATCTGCTTCCTCAAGAAAATCACAACCTGTTTCTCTGTAATTTTCCTAACTGGAGGGTTTAAGGAGTGTTTGTTTTGAGGAAAGGTCAAGGAAAGGTGAAAATGTGGGAGCTCCTTATCCCTTTGCCTGGGCCCATCCAGCTCTGGCATTTTTCCTGCAAAGGCCACAGACACAAGGATGAGGGCAGTGGTTCAGCCCTCCTTTTTCAGGGTTCTTTGCTGTGTCTCAGGATCAGGGTAGGTTGTTTTTAATAGAAAAACGCACTTTTATTGCTTTTTAGCCACTAAAAGATTCTTCACAACAGCTCACAGGTGAAGACAGATACTTACTTTTTGTCTCTTTTCACTTGAATCCTATAAATCCTGATTGGTCCAGTCTTCCACAGATTTTTTTCCACCACCCTCCCTCCCGCTTTCAAGGCCTCAGTCCCAACTGGGAAGCACTTCCCTGGGAATACTGAGGAAGTGCTTCCTGCTGGAAAAATGAGGTTTGTGCCTTAAATTTGGTGGAAAGCTGGAAGAGAGCAGGAAAAGCTCTTTCCTTGAGGGAGCCTGTTTGCCTTGTGGGATAACTGGAACTGCTGGAAGGTGGGAGAAGCCCAGGGGCTGGGAATCGCCCCCCGGCCCAGCCCGTTCCTGCTCCGTGTCCATCTGTGATTTTCCAGGTGAATGGGAAAACTGAGAACCTCTTAAGGAGAAACTTTGCCCTCACTGAGGGAAAGTGAGCACCAGGCGTCTGGAGGAGCGGGACCTGCTGGGAGCGGGGCGGGCTCAGAGCAGCCGGCCCCGGCAGTCGATGGCCCCGCAGCAGCACAGCAGCTCCTTGCCCTCCACGCTGCCAACCTCGTAGTTGTAATCCCAGGTCAGCTCCGTGCCGGCCCGGATCCGCCTGGGAAGGGGAAAAACCACACGGCATGGGTGAGGAGACTGTTCCAGGAAAGAGGAGAAACTGGGTGATAGAAGGAAGAAGCTGCAGTTCCATGTGAGCGCTCCAGGACGAGGCTGAGGCAGCCAGGGAGAAAGGGACAGAGTTCCCTGAGGAATCGTTCCCATGAGGGTTCATGGAGGAGCAGAGGCACACGGCAGGGATTCACCACGCCTCAGAGATTTGGGACTAAATCAAGAAGGGAAATCGGCTGCTCCATGCCTCACTCTGCCCTTTGGTGGAAATCACACCAGGAGCTCCAGCACAAGAGAGAGGATTGCACCTGACACCAAGGTTTTCTCTGCACAGGAATGATGGGAAGCTGGGAATGGGGTTCCCAGGAGCAGGGAACACCCAGCCCTGGCCATGGAGCCAGGTCCCACCAAAGCCCAGGAGCCCTCAGCCCCTCCCAGCACCCCAGGACTCACTTGCTGGCAAAGAAGGCGACCCAGGGGAACCGAAGGTCGTGGGTGTCCACAAAGACGTTCTGCACGAAGAGGTTTGGGGTGCAGCTGTGCTGTAATGGCAACAGGGAAGAGCCTGAGCTGCTGCCCAGGCAGGGAGGCCGAGCTGCCAGCACTGAACGCAGCCTTTATAAACAAGCAGCATTCCTGGTCTGCCCGCCGCATCCAGCGGAATCCTGCTGGAACAGGCTGCAGGCCCGGGGTGAGTCATAAGATCCACACTCAAAGGTACCGGGCTCTGGAAGGACTGACGGGGCCATTCCTGCTCCCCCCAGGCCCGAGCAGCTGCTGTCCCACTCAGGAAAAGCGCACCACCCTCCTCAACCTGCTCTCTTCCCGTTTCTAGCTACCCTTGGGGAGGACCCGCCGCTCTGAGCAGACCCTCAGCCCCACTCACGTTGAGGTAGCGGCCCAGGTTGCCCTCGAGCTTGGCGTCGATGATGTAGCAGTTCTCCTCGCCGTCGTAGAACTGCCGCGTGCTGCGGCGCACGGGCCCCGCGCTCTCGCCCTTGTCGGCCGCGCCCAGCGGCGTGGCCTTGATGGCGATGCCGTGCGTGGACTTGAGGGCGAAGCCCCGCGTGGATTTCACGGCCACCTGCCTCTTCACAGGGCCTGCCGTGAGACGGGACATGCCCCCTTGGGGAGGAGGCTGTCCCCGACCCTGCTGTCCCCCACCTGCTGGGGTGACAAACCCCTCAGAGCCAAAACACCCTCCGGGATGGCTCCTGGAATGGACCCAGCCCAGCCTGCAGACCCGCCGTAAGCCTCACTGTTGCTTTTTCTTACAGCACCCAGAAATATCTGGTTTTGAGGAGCGGATTCTGTGGTTTTGTCTTTGCCAAAGACGTGGGGAAGGTTCCAAGCTCAGCTGTGGGACGCAGCAGGAGGAGCTGCTATGGCCCCACGAGCCCTTCCTGCTGCTTTCCAACCAGAACGTCTCACCCTCAGCCCGCATCTCCCCCCTCACCTGACCCAGACGACTGATTTTTCTTGTCCTCCCCTTCCTCCTCCTCGGACCCCGAGGAAATGGTCTGGATGTCGTCGCTGTCGTTGGCGGTGCCCGGGGCCTGCCCTGCCCTGTGCTCCCCGTCGCTGTCGGTGCTGCTCGACAGCGTCAGCACGTCCTGGGGACAAACAGCTCCTGGAGTGCATCCAAGCCTCCCTTCTCCCCAGGAACATGGTACTCTCCTCCAGCTCAGCCCCTCTGCCCCAGGAAACCCTTTGGAAGGGGATCCCCCCTCTGGACACCACATCCCACAGGTCAGTGTTTGAAATGCCTGTGGGATTTTGGAGGGGGGCTGCTGAGTTCTGCTTGAGATCCTGGAGCGTTAGGTGCTCAAAAGGAAGGGATAAGACCCCCAAAAAACAAGGATTGTTCCCCAGGATGGCTTCCCCCAGATGGCTCTGCTAAACAATGGGTCCCAGGTGTGCAAACCAAGGTGCCAAATCCGACCCAAATTCCACATTCTTTTCTTGATTGTTCAGGTCCAGGGAAGACCCCCCAAACCCAAAGGAAATCAACTGCCCGCCAGGAAATCGCAGCTACAACCACAAACCCTGTGCTCAAGTGGGAACCAAAAGCAGAAAATGACCCCAAAGAAGGTTCAAGGGAGTGGTCTGGGGGTCCCTCTCACCTCCAGGGGGGGCGGCAGGGGCAGGGAGCGCCGGCGGCTCTGCAGCAGCACCGTGCCACTCACGGGCCTGCGGATCCCGTCCAGCCTGGGGGGACAGGGGTTGTAGCCGTACCTCCTTCCCAGGCCGCTCAGCCTGTGGGGTCAGGACACAGCAGGTCACACCTGGATGCCCAGGGAAATTCTCCACAGGACAGGAAAACACAGCTTAAGGAGTCTTACCCAGAAATTTTGGTTGGTTCTTCAGGTTCCTGCAGAGGGGAGAAGCACAGAAGATTGGAATCTCTCCCTTTTTGGGCACCCTCCAGCCTTTCTGTGGAATTGCTCCCCAAAATACCAGCCCAGGAGTGAGATGCTGCCTGTCCCCACGCTAAGTGTGACACCCAGCATGGCCATGTCCCTCCCTGGGGGACTCCAAGTGCCCTCCCTGGAGCAGGGGGTGGACAGGGACCACCTCCATGTCCCTGCTGTCCCCAGCAGTGTCCCTCAGGTCCCCAGGCAGGAGGATGTTCAGCTCTGCCTGCATCTACAGATTTCTGTGGCCTCTTGTGCCACAAACTCCCTCCCTGGCAAGGGAAAAGCTCCTCCCTGTCCCACCAGAGAAGCCAGGGGGGCTGAGCACCGGGACAACCCAAGAGCCCCACAGTCCCCCTGGATGTGCTGTGTGGGGAGAAAAGCCACTGGAGCAGCAGCAGCACATCCCTGCCTTTAAGTCTTCCATTCCCTCATCTCTCCCTCACCTCCTTCTTGGCTGGCTTTGCCTCTCCGTTGAGATCCCCCGGCGTGGGAGCACAGCCCTTCTCCCTCTCCGCGGGCACCTCCATTTTCACAGCCTTGGCCTCTCCCCCGTCGCCCATCCTGAAGGACGAGGCGCTGTCGCTGTCCTGGAAGCTCTCGGCCATGCTGTTGGAGCTCAGCCACGAGGCCACTTTGTTCTTGGAGGTCTCCTCGGACACGGGCAGCTTGCAGGGGGGAGCCGTGGAGGGCTCGCTGTGGCCGTGGGGCCGCGCCAGCCCCGGGTCCTTGGAGGCCGCCTCCGAGGGGCCGTGGTCGCGCTGGCCGCGCGTCTGCCGGCGCGTGGCGTAGCTGCGCAGCACCGAGCTGGTGCTGAAGTTCTCGTCCTTGCAGAAGTTGTCGTCGGAGCTGTCCTCGTTGGACTCCTCCAGCTCCTCCGTGCCCGTGTTCTCGTTGTCGTCGTCGTCCTTGAGGTCCACGCCGCTGTTGTCCGAGGAGCACTTGGCGTCGCTCTCGTAGCCCTCCTTGAAGTTCTCCACGCTCTCGATGTGGTCCAGGTTGGCAAAGTACTCGTCGCCCATCTCCAGCCCCTCTTTGTCCGCAAAGTCGTCCGTGAGGATTTTCCCTGCGGGGGGCAGAAAACCAAGGGTGAGTTTTCCGGGGTGACATTCGGTTTTATGCTCTCCAGAGCTCACTGAGGAGAAAACAGGGATGACACACCGCTTTATTCCAAAGCTGGGCTGGGAAAGGGACAACCTAACCCCGTCGTCTCTTGATGTAACAAAACCCTGAAGCTTGTGGTTGAGCTAAAATCAAGATTTTCAGCCCAGAAATCTGTCCAGCTCAAGCAGAGCCTTGGAAGGGCTGTGAGAGCACAGGGGCAGCAGCCCTGGCCGTGCCCGTGGACGGCTCCGCTCCAGAGCCAACGCAACCCCAGCGCAACTTCTGCATCTCGTGGGCTGTGCCGGGCCCGGCCGGTTTGCTGAGCAGAGGAAGCAGGGCTGGGGGTTGGGTGACCTCAAGGACAGCCTGGGGGACGTCTTGTGACACTGGCACTGCCACCAGGAGGGCTCTGCAGCGTCCTGTGCCAGCGTTGGGCAAGTTCACCGGCTCAGCTTTCACCCTCCAGTCCCCAAAACAGCCACGGCAAGAGCTTCACACCCCTCCTGGAATCATGGAATCATTGAGGTTGGAAGAGATTCTGTGTCCAGCTGTTCGCCCCAGCACTGCCAAGGCCACCACTGAGCCATGTCCCCAAGTGCCACCTCCACAGGCTTTTGAGCACTTTCAGTGACAGTGACTGTCCCACCTCCCTGGGCAGCCTGTGCCAGTGCCTGACCACCCTTCCCAGGAAGAAATCCTCCTGAATGTCCAACTTAAACCTCCCCAGGGCACTGGAGAGAGCCAAAAGCTCCCCCCTGAGCCTCCTTTTCTCCAGGATGAGCCCCTCCGGCTTCCTAAGGAGATCTCCAGACCCTTCTCCCTGTGTTCCAACCCCATCCCCAGCTCCACTCCCATCTCTGGCTCCCTCCCTTTCCACAGAAGAGGTTTCCCCGGCGAGGTGAGCTCCCACCTGCGTAGATGCAGACGAAGGAGCCCTTGGCGATGTCGTCGAGGCAGCGAATGCCCCAGCCTTTGTTCTGGGTCTTGAAGAGCTGCAGCCGCACCTGGAGGCCGTGCTGCACCAGGCGGTTGGTGCACATGTTCACGTTGCACTTGCACCTCTTGTTGCACTCGTAAACGCTGCAAGAAAGGAGAAGGGTGACAACTTCCAGGGTAAAGAAACACCCCAAAGGCTGTGGCTGTGCCGGGGTCATGCACAGAGATCCCAGAGGACCAGGCCTGGAGCAACCCTGTCTCAGGGATGGTGCCTCTGCCCACGCTCTGGATGATCCCCAAGGCCCCATCCAACCCAAACCATTCCACAACTGGCAGAAGAACCAAGACCAGAGGTAGGTGGTCACATCTGCACTGGGTTACCCAGGATCAATTCCCTCTCAGTGGATCTGGGGCTGGTGCCTGTGAGGGCTCTGCTCACCCTGTTGGGAGGCACTCCTCCAGCCGCTTGTGCTGGTAGCCAGAGTTGGGGTTGATTTGCCCTCCAGGGGTGCAGCCGCTGGCCTGGATGGTCAGCTGGTGACAGGCACACCTGGATCTGCAGAAAGACACAGGAAAACCCACGAGTTACACTTCCCACATCAGTCTGGAGACAGGAAAAAAGTCACATTTACACAGAGCTGGGCACAAAGGGTTTGACTTGGAATCAAATCAAGAGAAGTTTTGGATTTCTCATCCCTAGATGTGTCCAAGGCCAGGCTGCACGGGGCTTGGAGAAACCTGGGATAGCAGAAGGTGTCCCCGCCCACGTCAGGAGTTGGAACTGGGTGATTTTTAATGTCCCTTCCAACCCAAGCCCTGACACCTGCAAGGGACTGACCCGCATGGGTTTAAATCCCAGAGCAGATCCACCTTGGGGCGCTCCCTGGGCACCTCACACAGCCCCAGCGCCGCCCCCTCAGCCGGGAGCAGCCACCCACTTGTCTCTGCAGCCGTCCTTGCAGTCGCAGCCCACGAGGAACTCCCAGCCGGTGTTGATGTACACGCCTTTCCCGGGGATCCTCTCCTTGCTGTAGGCCACCTGCGGGGGCGGCGTGTTGTCGATCTCGTTGACGCAGGACAGCGGCACGTCCTCCTTGCCCTTGGTGATGTCGGCGATGTAGTAGTAGGGCTTGTAGGGCTGGAACTTGCGGTCCACCAGCACGTAGGGATCCAGGCAGAACATCTCCAGGAAGAGGAAGTCGCAGTCCGTCTCGAAGAGGTAGCGCTCGATCTCGTGCATGGAGCGCAGGCAGAGCCCGCAGGGCGTTTTGTAGAGCACGTGGAAGCCCATCTTGCGGTTGACGCGGCGCCGCGCCGTCATGCGGCGGAAGTCGTAGAGCAGCGGGATCAGCAGCGGGTTGCGGCTGCGGTACTGGTCGCTGCGCACGGGCCGCACCCGCGACAGGCAGGTGTAGCTGCACACGTGAGGCAGGTAGAAGAGCTTCTCCAGCGGGGCCCGGTAGGACGGCTCGTTGGGAACGCGGTCCATCATGCCGTGGAAGGGCTGGGAGGGGCTGCTGCTGGGCACGCTGCGGGGAGAGCAGGTGGGGTTAAGGAGGAGCTGGTGCAGGTGGGGCCCAGGTGGGCAACAGCACCCGGCTGGGGCCGGGCACGGTGTGACCAGCAGGACCTGGGGGGTCGGGCACTGGAAGGGGGTGAAGTCACCACCCCGGTAAGTGCCCCAAACACAAGTGGACGCGGCTCAGGGGTGGCCTTGGCAGTGCCGGAGGGGCTCCATGGACTCAGAGGCTTTTCCAGCCTCGTGGATTCCACCACCCCACGATCTGAGCTGCTGAATCCCCAGCAGAACCCCACCGGCACACACACAGGCCCCACGTGTGTCCCGACACCCCGGAGGGGAGGACTCGGGGATGTGTCCCAGCCAGAGCTCTGCTCACCGGTGCTGCGGGGCGGGAAGGGCCCTCCCGGCTGCCGGCGTGTCCCCGAGGACAGGGGAGGACGGGGATGAGTGCCCGGAGCCCACGGAGCCAGGGCGGAAGGAAGTGCTTTTCTTGGCCACCTGCTTTCTGCCCTGGGCCAGCTGCGTGTCCGAGCATCTGCAGGAGGGAAGAAGAAGCTGATTTGGAACACGGAAAAGCAACATTGGTGGGAATGAAAGTAACACCGCCCCACGGAATTCAGACACCCAGAAGAATCCCAGCAGTGGCTTTTTTCCTAATCAGTGTGAAAATCAGCCCATTTCTGGCTATTTCTGCTACAGCAATCCCACAACTACTCTGAATTTCAGAACTCAGCTGCAGCTCCAAGTGAGATTTTCTGATTTCGAAATGGGGCAAGGGTAACAAGGATGCCCAAAGCCTTAATCCCAGAAAGCTGGACAAACCAGGCCATGAAGAAACCCCTGGATTAGCAGAAACCAGAGTTTCCAGAGGCTCAACCATGCCTGAGTGGGAGGAATAAGTCCAGAGCATTCTCTTGCAAGGACTAAGAAACAAGGTGAGATTGTGCAAGGGAAGGAATGTAATAACATCCCTGATGGAAGAGTTAGTAGGGGTTCCAAAAGCGCAGGTTCTCAACCCATTTCAAGAGTTTTAAATCAACTGGAGATTTCCAAACTATTCCAGGAGGTTTTCAATTAGATCAATGAAACAGAAAATCATCCCAAACCAGCCACTGAAGGGGAAAAACAGTGAAGGTACTGGGGAGAAAGGGAGAAGACAAAGAGACCAGGAAGGGATGAGGGTTTCTGCCAACAGCTGCCTGAAAGCAAAGTGTTCAGATGCATCTCAAAAAGAGCAAGAGGAGAAATGGGCTTAAATCAGCCAGAAGTGGTGACAACACCAAGAAGAACTTGAAAGAGGGGGAAGAGACCCAGGCTTTCCTCAGAGGAAACAAAACACCAGAGTGAGGAGACTGTTCTTAGTTTTAATAATCTGAAATCCAAGTGTTTGAGCCCCACAGAATCCCTAGGACACGGCCAGGCCTGCACTGCCTCCTGCCCCTGTTCAGGGGCTGTTTGGACTTCAGGGCAGGGAAGCAGCTGCACAGAAACCACATCCTAAAGCCAAGCCCTCTGTGGGGAGAGGAAAAAAACTCCTTGGAAGCACTGCAAGGCCCGAATGGGAAAGGATTCAGTGATGACAGATGGGGCTGCAGGTCCAGCTTGGTTGTCTTCGTGTTGTGGCACTGCCCACGGTCCTGGGCTGTCCCAGTCCCAGCCCAGCCCTTCCCTCCCCATGGGGGACCTGCAGGGGTGGGGGCCCAGCCGTGCATTCCAGGACCTCCTTCAGCATCCAGGATCTCTCTGGCATTATGGCAAAGGTAATGTTCTTGTGGCTTCCACTCCCAAATCCTGGTCAGACCAGCACAGAGGGAGCGTTTCCAGGGGTAAACTGGGTTATATTGCAGTGCTGCATGGAGAGGAGCCCCCAAGACCCCCAGCTGGGGCAGGTGGGGTTTGAGCTGCTGCTGCTGCTCCTGGAGAGCCTGTGGGGAGGGAAGATCGACCTCCTGCACAGGCTGCTCACACCTGGGACAGGTCCTGCCTCCCTCGTGCCCCGCCAGCAGGGCACAGTCACAGCAGAAGACGTGCTGGCACGGGGCCAGGCGGCCAAAAATCCAGATGGGAAATCCACAGTGCTGGCAAGAATGAACTGGGGGAGCCTCTCCCTCCCCTAAAGAGTCACTGAGCACACTCCCAGGCTCCCCTGGTGTCCTCCAACACGCTCCCTCCATCACCGAGCCGAGCTCCTCCTTCCTCCAGGCCTCCTCCAGCCTGCGGCTCCGGGAATGCCCCCCCGGGGCCCCTGGCAGCGGCTGGGCCGGGGGTTGCTCCGTGCCCACCAGGACCGACCACTGATCCCGAACTCCCAGCGAGGTCAGCGAGCAGGTCAGTCCAAGTGGAGGGACACAAGGCAGCCGGGGGCCAGCGCCTGGATCGTGACACGAGGGAGCAATTCAGATTGTGGGAAGAGAAGGAGCAAAGGTCTAATTTGGAAAGGCAAGTGCGAAGCTTTAGCCCTGGGGAGGAATGTTTGGCTCGGGGAGTGTTGGCTCTCAGCTCCCGCCCCCAGCTATTCGTCCAGCAGCTTTAGGGAAGAGTATTCCCCCAAAATCGTGACTAAAGCCATGGAGGAAACATGCACCTGAGGACTCCTGTGCACAGAAAAGGTGGTGCCTGAGAGAGCTGAGTGCTGGAGAGAAGCAAAGAGGTGGAAGGTGCTGAAGTGGCTCTGGTACTCACTCCATCTCCATGGGCTGGGGAGACGCGGGACGTGCAGCTGGCGGCGGCTCCGGAGTCTTGTACTGGGGACCAGCTCCTGCCAGATCCTGGGTGTACTGGACCACAGGGCCCTTGCTCCTCACAGCACCTGGTGGGGAAGGTGAAAAACCAAAGAGTCAACAGAAAAGATCCCTAATGTTATCCCGGGTTGGCTGTACGGGCCCCAAAATACAGACTTGTGCCTGGAGGGAACCAAAACAAGAGGGATTTGGGATTAACGGTGGGTCATCGCCGAGCTCCGAGCACAGAAACTCCCCCAGAAATTCTGGTCACTTCACCCAAGTGCAGTTTGGATTTGCAGCATTATTCCAGGAGAAAAATCCCACTGGAAATCTAAATCTCCTATGCCGGAGGAGAATAACCCTGTAAATCTAAATCTCCTGTGCCAGGTGAAAAGACTCACTGGAAATCTAAAATCTGCCAGAAGAAAGAAAAAAAACCAAAACCTGGAAACCTGAAATCTCCGGGAGCTCTGCTAAAAAACCCACCAAACCCAGTTATATCCCAGGATCTAAATGAAACCAAAAGATGCCACCAACCAACGTTGGGACGAGTCCTGGTTTGCCCACTTTGCTTCTTTTCCTGAGTGGAAGCTGTGGAAGTTTTCATGCTGAACATGGGCTCAAGGCGTGTGGAACCTCGGTAAATCCACTCACAACGTCTGTCCTCTTGAGGGAACGAGAAGGAAACACTCACAGTTCCCATGGGAAGAGCTTCCTGCAGCGAAACACAGAGAGAGCACAAGGAAACAAGAGTGAGTACTGACAAACAGCAGAACCACGCAATTATTTATGTTGAAATCTCTCATCGAGTATTAGGGAAAATTTCTTCCTGGAAAGGGTGCTCATGCCCTGGCAGGCTGACCAGGGCACTGGTGGAGTCACTGTCCCTGGAATTGTCCAAGATCCCTGTGGATGTGGCACTTTGGCACATGGTGCAGGGCTTCAGACTCCCAAGATCTCAGAGGTCCTTCCAACCTCAATATTTTCATGATTAGCAAGGAAAACAGAGCTGATCAGACCCCCAGCCTCAAATTTAATCCTAACAGGCTAAGGGAAATTCCTACCAGGAAAAGGATTTTCACCAGGCTTCCATCCACTTCTTCCACCCTGGATTTCCACCAGGTCCCTTCCCACTCGGTTTTGATCAGCTGCCCACTCTTCAGCAGCACCATGGGCCGGTTGGGGTAGGCAGTGATGTACTCCTCAATGAAATCCCGACAGGAAACATCCTCAATGTCCTCCCAGGCTTTTTTCACTGTTTGGAAAGGGACACGTGGGAGAAAGGGAATAGGACAAAACAGAGAGAACATTTAATTCTTTTTTTTTTTTTTAGGATATGCCAGGTGGATTTTTCCTAAGGGCAATCAAGGGGTGATCCCAAGGGCCGGAATGTTGGTGCTGGGGCATCCTGACCCTGCCCTGGCAATGAACCAGGATTTCAGGTGTCTTCAGGCTCAGCACCAAGAGGGACACGCCCGTTTTTTGGACCCAGGCTCTCCCAAAGACCCCAAACCTCTGCAGGAGGGACAGGGATCACTCACGGGGCCGGCACACCGGGTACAGCTCCCACTCCTTCACGTAGGACGCGTAGCCGTCGTCGAAGAAGATCAGGAACCTGGAAAACAAACGGGAATTAGGAACGGGAGCTGAAGAGAACACCACGGAACGGGAGTGGAGAACCTCTCCTGCTCCTCCTGGAGTCATCCCAATCCTGGATGAGGGCAGAATGAAGAGTTCCAGGTGCCCCCCATGGCTGCACAATTCCCAGCCAGGCCCTTTCCCTCTGCTCCGAACCCCTTTTGTGCCCCAGGAAACAGAGATAAAGGAAAATGATTAATTGCTCCTGGTTTCTGCAGGGAAGATGGAAAAGGAACCCACTCAGTGCTGCTGAGTAAGGCCCTGGAGCTGTACAAAAGCTGCGGGATGTGGGATCAGTGTCACAACCAGGAGAAAAGCTGAATTTGAGTATCAAAGTCAGCTCATTTTCAGTTCTTAAACACAGATCAGATAAACTCCAACATGATTTACATCAGATCCAGGGGCATGAAATCCTTTATCAATCTCTTCAGGAAGACCACAAGCCTTTATTTTAATAGATCAGAGCAACCCTGCCCCTTCTTTATTCCCAAAAAAGCTGCTCCAAACCCGCTTTCTCCTCCTGAAGAGCTTTGGCAACATCGCTGCCACTCTACCCTCCCAGGGCTCCTATTCCCTCCCACTGTTTTATGCCTCAAGGAATCCAGACTCAACATTTGGGTGATAATTTGAATAAATTAGCAGATCTAATTCCTGACTCAGGGCCATGAGCAGGAGTGGAAGATCCGCCCTGAGCTTCAGAGATAAGAAAGATGAAGAAAGCCAGAACCACATTCCTGGGACGGCCACAATTCAGCACCTGAAAGGTATTCAAAATAAACCTTTTTCTTCTTTTTTTTTGTTTTTTTTAGGGCCTAAAACAAAAAAATACCCAGAGATGGGGGCACCTGACCACGGGGAAAAAAGGAATACCTGTCTTTATTCTTGACGTTGGGGGTTTCAGCCACGATCCCAGCATAGAGCCACATCTGATTGCCATCCTTGTACCTGGCCACCACCCTCCTGCCCACGTGGTGCCTCTCGGCAGACGGGTGGTAGTCGTAGGCAATGTGGTTGCCCGAGAGCAAACTCTTCCCTTTATTATCAAATTTCACTTTGTATTTCTTGCCAGCACCTGGAGAAACATTTTAAGGCAAGCAGAAGATAAATAAAGGGTAAAATAAACAAAGGCCGCGTGATTTCACGCCAGAATTCCAACGCGCTGGGTCACCCTGAGAGCGTTTCTTCAGGATTAACTCCGAATTCATTTAAAAGCCTTTCAGGATTTAATGTGGAAGATGAAGCAGTGGGGGTGTCTTGCTCCCCCAATCCCTTCCAGGTGACACCAGGTGCTCCGACACGCCTTAATCCAGGTTTCCCACCCAGGTTCCCGGGAAAGCCCCGTGCACGGCACGTACCGACCGTCTGGATGGCAATCAGAGTCCCCTTGTGCCACGTCTTGGTTCTTTTTTTCCCCAAAATCCTCATGCCCACTTTGAGGTCCCCATCAGTGTTGAGGTCATCGTCAGGGGCTGCAGGGACAGTGACAGGCTGGGCAGTGTCAGGAGGTTCCTGAGCGGGTTGTGCATCTACCAAGGAACATCAGAAAGTCAGTTCTAAACCACCCAAAGCTCCCTTCTTGGCACACAGCTGGAAGCACAATTCTGGAAGAAAAACTCCTGCTCTCTTTCCCCTCAGCCAGCCCAAGTGCCTCCTTTTTACTGAATGAAAACATTTTGGAAAGAAAGCAAGAACTCAGAATCAATATACCCCAAATTAAAATATCAGTTTGGCATCAATAAAATTAATGGAGGTTTCCAGCAGGGAAAGCGAATCATTGTTCTCCCATTTTGGGAAGTAAAGGCCCAGGGCCAGGGCACACAGTCCCTGGAAGCTCCCTCACCTTTCTGTGCTTCCTGCAAGTTCGTTTTCTTGTTTACAGCATCCATGAATTTCGCAACATCCCGGGCAGATTTCCTCATGGCAACCATTGCCTCCCGCAGCTGGAGGAAAGAGAAGGGAAACATGGAGAAGCTTTTGGTTTCTCGCACCTAACACAACACTGTGTCTCAGGAAAACCCCACACCAGGAAACACCTCTAGCCAGGGCCTCCCCACTCACCAGACTCTGATCCCTGGAGATTCTGGGACTGCTGCTGCCTGCGAGTGAAGAGAAAACAACGGTTTAAAACCTTTCTTGTGGAAAAAAAATCCATCCTAATTAAATCACAGAAAGAACAGAGACCAGGGAAAAGCGCCTATCCCAGCTCCCTGCCAGGAAACCCACCCAAACAAGGCTTTTCCTCAGCCACCTTTCCCTGTGCGGGATCATTTGATGGGGACAACAGCGAGGCGGGTGGGAAGAGGGTGAAACCCCAGTGGGGGAGTCCAGGAACCCTGGAGCGCGGACAGGACCCGGCAGACGCTCCCCGCGAGGCAAGGGCACTCCCCCATCCCCACCCCTGCCCTGGCGGCGCCGGGGACACTGAACTGCGCTTCCAGCCCGAGTCCACGCTCATGACGTCGTCGTCGTCCTCGTCGGCGATCTCGATCACCTCGGCGGCCGCCGGCGCCTCGTCCTCGGAGCTGCTGTCCCGGTACTGCAGCCCCATCATGGAGTACAGCTCCTTGGCCAGCGTCTCGCACTTGCTGACGGCCCTGGGGGAGGGAGGGCGGCTGTGCCTCGCCAGTCCCACAGGGACAGCCCCACGGGACACCCCCGCCAGCTGAGCAAGTGTCCACGGGAAGGGGCTGAAGCCTCGGGGGAAAAGTTGCCAATGTCCCTCACTAAGCACCCCCAGGTGGGTCTGCCCTGAAGGGAATGGGAATCTCCTCGCAATTCCAGCTCACTCCAGGCCCACGCACCTCATGACATCGTCAATGAGCTGGTCAACGTGGGCCACCTCCTCCTCCTTGTGCCTCATGCACTGCTTCAGCTCCTCCAGCTGCTGCTTACGCTGCCTCACCCACTCGGAATTCTCCAGTTCTTTGTCGATGATTTCCTGGAGCTCCTCCATGGAGATTCCCAGCTCCTCCATCACCTCCTGCTGCAGCTCTTCGATGTCCGGGGAATCCATGTCTGGCGCACCTGGGGGTACAACAGGTGAGAAGAGGAAGGGGAGGCTGGTGAGGGAAGGGAGGGAGGTCATGGGAGTTCCCCCACCCTTTCCCACCTTCCCCTCATCGTGCCCTGTCCCAGTGTCCCCTCACAGCCCCCCCACGATCCCCTCAGAGCCCGCCAGGTCCCCTCAGTACCCTACACCGGCTCCCCCTCATCCTCTCCCAGCCCGGTCCGTCCCGCCCACCCGCTCGCAGACCCTCACAGCCCCCCCGCCGCTTTCCCCTCAGCTCACTCACGGCCGCCGGTGCCGGGGAACCGGCGCAGAACCGGAGCGGAACCGGAGCAGAACCTATCGCGCCCTCCCGGACGCTGCGTGACGTCACTTCCTGCGCGCGCCGCCCGCGCCGCTGCCCCCTGGCGGAGGG
>VXBN01003472.1:139464-156727 GCA_013397395.1 Sinosuthora webbiana | reverse complement strand
CGCGGGCGAGCCGGGCCGCGGCGGCGCCGGCGGGGCCGGGGAGCGGCCGGAGGGCGCAGCGGGAGCTCCGGGAGGGTTCCGGGGGTCTCTGCGGGATGAGGGTGGGCTGAGGGGGCCCAGGCGCTCTGAGGGGCCCTGCAAGGCTGAGGGCGACGCTGAGGGGCGGGGGCCGTCATGTGGGGCTCCGAGAGGGGTCCCTGAAGGGCTGGAGGGGCCGTGGCGGGGCTGNCCGTGAGGGGCCCGGCAGGGGCGTGGGGAGGCCGCTGAGGGGCTGAGGGGCAGCCCTGTGGGGGTCTGTGGCGGGGGGAATGGGGCAGTGCCGTGGGGGCACCCCTGAGGACTCGGGGCTGTGTTACCTGCATTCGGGGTGCGGGGGGCCGCGGGTCCGTGGACAGACCCCCCGGGTGGGGGTCCCTGGGTTTGGGGTCCCTGGGCTGGGTTTCCATCGTCGCCCGTCTGGATTTGTTCTCCTTGACGGCTTCTGTCGGGTTTAGCTCCTTTTCCAGCTGCGTTTTCACTGAGGTTTTCTTAATTCCCGACAAAACCTGGTGCCCTGGTGTGAGGGTTTCGCAGGGATCTCTCTCTGGGCGCTGTGAGGGCGGGGAGGGCCCGGAGCACAATGTTCCCTCGGCTCCGGCTCCTCGGGTCGGTCCCCAGGGCCCGCAGGAAGCCGGGGGCCGGTCATCCCCGAGTCCTGCCAAAAAAAAGCCTCAAATATGTGATTTTATCAGTTTTCTGGTTGAACTGCCCTCAAGTGAGCTCGTATCCAGATTAACCCAGCATCTGTGAAGTCGTAACGGATTTACAACGCAGTGGCTGAGATCAGAATTTGAGCTTGTTGGATTTTGGGGTTTTTTTGGTTTTTTTTTTTTTTTTGGTGTTGGCTTGTGCTTTGTGGTTCCTCTTGTGGTTTGAGGGTCGTGCGAGGTGCTCAGGTTTACCCAGAAGTGTCCACTGACAGCACTGAAGGATTCTGGGCTTTAATTTTAACGTTTTAGGAAGGTTTTGTGGCTTGTAATGGGGGACATTGGGGACTCAGACCATCCAGCTTAGGGGGAAGGAAGAGACTCGTGGGTTTAAACTGCACTCCCAGGCATTTGTGGAAGTGGGGTCTTCGGGGTTCCGTGGTTTTTTGCGTAATAGGAAAGTTTTAGATTCTGAAGGAAAAGAGAAAGAGTTTTCAACATCTGTGTTTAATATTTATAATCGTGGGCAGGGTGACCAGTATTCACTCAAGGCTTTTACACACAGGGAGGGAAATACACAAACAGTAAACAAGGAGATTATTAGGAGGATAAATTCTGAAGAGTTCTGAAAAATAGTGTGGGTCTTCTTTTCCTTGATGTTAAAAAACAGACTTCAGGGCTCCAGTGGATGCTGGGTGATGCCCCAAAGTACCCAGAATGTTTTCATTTCAACCCCTTAGCAGTGGAAGAAACATTCTTCTCTTAATTTCTATATTTCTTCTTGGGGAAGGTTCCCATGGGGATGAAAGTGCTGAGCTGGCATTGCATGGGAAACTCAAACAAGCTAAAAACCTCCTGCTCACTTCAAAAAATGAATTTAATGCACCCCAGACACAGAAATGGAGATGTTTTGTAAATAAAAAGCCATAAAAGCAGAAATATCAAAGTACTATAGATGTGAGTGAAATGCAAAGTGGTTTTAAGGCTGGTTTATCTGCTCCCAAACCTGCTCCAAACTTTTTTTGGGGGGCTCACAAATGGGTAAATTTAAAGCAAATATTGTGAGATTTGATCTCCAAATGTGAGCCTGGCAAAGCTTTAACACAGCCCTGCTAAAGCTTCTTCAGCAAAAAGCACCAGTTTTGTACAATAAAAGATACATTTAAAAGCTGCAGGAGCCCCTCTCATAAATCACAGCTGGGAATATTTGCTGTAATTTTATTTTGGAGCCTTTTTCCCCCTTTTGGGATGCCAGTGGTTGCAGCAGAGCCTTTCCCAGGAGAGCTGGGCTGGGAGCCTGGAGCAGTGGGGAGGGTTGGGGTTTACAATCCCTCACAAACGTTTCTCTGCTCCTCTTCTGGCCTTAATTAGATCCAGCACATGGCGAAGGGAAGCAGGGATGGGCTCTGGGAGGGGCTGGGACACAGACCCAGCCAGGAGGTTGGAAACCCACCTGGGACTTCTTGGAGCTCCTGGCTGGACTCCTCCAGGAGTGGGGAGTGCAGCACTGCCCGGGAATTCACCTCAGTGTAAAGGTGCTCGTGTTTGGGCCGGGGAGGAGACAGGAGCTGGGAGGGAATCTTTGTGTTGCTGTGGGTTTCCCAGAGATCCCAGAGGTGAAACAGCCGGAGCTCTGCCCGTGCTGTCCCTGTTTTTGGGAGGGGTTTGCCCTGACTGTCCCTGCGGGGCACGGTGGTGCCAGGCCTGGTGCCCACCCCAGGGGCTGTCCTGGGCTTCCACTTGGCCCACAGGAGGGGAATGTTTCTCGGTGGGAAGCTCATCTGGTGTGAAGCAGGTTCCTCGTGGGATGCTGATCCGTCTGTTGGGCTCCTGGGAAGTGTTGAAGGCTTGAGAAGCAATTCCCTGTGTCCCCCTCAGCCCCGTGTGGAGCTGGGCCCGGAGAACGGCGCGGTGTCACTTCCTTCCCCTGCCCAGAGCGGAAATTCCTTCCCTTCCCGAAAGGGATTCTCCTCTGTGCTCCAGAAACTTCATTTCTGCTCCCACCGTGTTCAGATGTGGCTGGGGGAAAGGGGGAACCCTCCTGACCTGCTTTGTTCCCACTGGGAACTTCATTTTGTTAAACAAAACCCTTCAATGTCACTTTGGGGCTTCACTTGGGCATAAGGCAGGGGGCACAGCAGCATCTGAGTGACCCAAAATCAAGCAGAAAAGGGATGGGGAAGGGTTTCCACCTCTGTTTTTTTGTTCTCCAGATGTATTTTTGAATTCCAGAGGATCCTGGTGTTGGATGGGCTGTGCTCGCTCCCGCTGTTGGTTGGGATTGTTGTTGTTGGCTCCTCCAGCTGCCAAGCCTCGAGCTGGATGCTTATTCCATACTGTAGTCACCCCTGGGAAATCCTATGGATTGGCAGGGAAAAAGCTTCCTCAGCAACGCCAGCTGCTTGGAGGAAAACAAACCAGGCAGGCAGAGAGGCTGGGAACGTTGATGTGGTAAAATAGGTTTAATTTTGGCAGAAATAACAAGAATTTGGGAGCGTGTTTGCTGTGAGGTCCAGGCACACCACGGAGGTGATCGTACTGCTCCACTTTTAGCTGTGAATAAACCAATATCTGACTCTGGAAGTGAAATTAAACTATTGCTGGACTGAAATCTGGCTTTGGGGAGTGGGGAAGAACTTGGGAACCCCAGCTAAAGCCCATTTTTTTCCCTAATTCACTAAACCTGACCTGGGTTCTTCACTTTGTCCCCCCAGTTGTGGCTGTTTCCTGCCCGAGCTGCTCTCGGTGCTGCTGGGGGTGGTTTGGGAAGCCCAGCACTGGGGTTTTTGGGGGTGTCTGGGTAGCTTTGGGGTCCTTCTGCTTTGAGAAAGCAGAAGTGGTTTGGGGGCTGCATCAGGCTCCGTTTGCAAAGGTTGTGGTGGAGATTTTCGGGCAGGAGCGACTGTTCTGGGGCAGTTTTGCGGCGCATTTGCAAACCCACAACTGTTAAAATAAGCACGGAGCTATTTATTTCAGAAATAGGGACAAAATGGTGTATAATGGATTTAAAAACTAATTTTCTGATATTACCCATGCTCCTGAACAACCAGGATTAGGGGAGGACACAGGAAAATGGAATGCTGGAATCCCAGACTGGTCTGGGGTGGAAGGGACCGTAGAGACCACCTGGGCCGTGGCTGGGACACCTCACGCTCATCCAGGGTGCTCCAAGCAGCTGTGGAGGAGCACAGGCAGGCCGGTAATGGTGCCCGTGGTGCCCACTGGTCTGCACTGGTGAACACCAGACGTGATCAGCTGAACTCTGACGGGTTTGGAGGTGCTTTACCAGCGTTTTGGTTCCTTCTTTGTCTCAGATTAGGAAATGAGCCCTCTGCAAATGGGTGTCATCAGGGAAACTCGCATCTCTGCTCCTCCTCCCTCCTGAGCAACCCCAGCCCCTTCCCTGCTCCCACCAGGCTCCTCCTCTCCCCAGAAAAGAGACCACATCTTTTAATTTGGCAGCCTGAACCCCGCAGCCGAGGGAGCGGCCCCTCGGTGCAGCAGACGAGAGGACACGGACACACAGTGCCCCAGATCAGCCCCAGCAGATGCTGACACACAGCTGCTCCTGCTGGGGCGTGCTCCACTGAACCAGAGGGGCTTGGGCCTGATCCTGGCTGACCTCCCTGATTTTTTCCACTCCTGTCTAGAGATGGCATCGGACGTGTCCTCGCTGGGTGCAGAGCTGGGCTCCGGGAGCTCGGGGTCGGGAGCCCAGGCGGGAGGAGCCGTTCAGAGGCCCAGCAAGAGACGGCCCGGGTGAGTGAGGGAGGGCTGGGCTGTGCTCTCCGGGGGGGGGTGTGGGAAAAGGGCCTCTTTGAGGAAGTTCTGTTCCCCAGAAAGGGCCGTCAGCCTCCGGAGGGGCAGCTGGGGCTGCTGCTGAGAAGGTTCCTGTTCCTTCAGGTGGGCTCTGTCCAGTCCTTTCCCTCTGTGGTTGTGTCTTTGGGGCAGCTACGCCCCTTGAAGAGGGGGTTAGGTGACACATTCAGAGGGGATTAAAAGCTGTGCACCTCACAGAAGGAGCAAATGCACACCAAGGATTGAGAGCAGGACAGGAGTCGCTGCAAGGCCTGGGGGAACAGAGAATCTGGGGTTTGGGTTACTCCAACCTTCGCAGCTGTGCTGTCCCTGGGAGGGATAGGGGGAAGCCACAGTGTGCTTGTGGGAGGCTTTTTGTTTCCTAAAAATGCCTTTGCAAATTCAAAGGGAGTTGAGTGGCTGTTCCCAGATTTCTGGCACGAGAAATGGCCTCGTAATTTTCAAGCCAGCTGAAATCTGTCCCTGCGCCCCTCCCAGTCACTCAGACTCTCTCCTTCAGCCCCATTTGCTGATGCTCCCACTCCCCTGCAGCTCCTCCCATGCTGCCTACTCTGCTGCAGCCACAGTTTTCCATCCCAAAAGGAAAAGTGAAACATCTTCTGTCCTCCCACGTGGACGGGTCAGAAGTGGGATTTTGACCCTGTGTGAGCAGACACTGCACAAACAGAACTTTAACTCCAGGCAGATTTTATCCTCCTCTTTTTTTTAATTTTATATGCACCCAGTCCAGGCTTTTGAGCTGGGAATGCTCCATCTGTCCCTGATTTCCCCTAGGAGATCCAGGCTTTTGGAACAGAGGGTTGGGATGCAGTGGATGCTCCAAGTGGGTTTTCTTTCTTTGGAGCTGTTTTTCCTTGCTCTGTTGCTGATAGACATAGGGATGACTTAATTTTTCCTTTCAGGAATCGCCTGCATCCATGGGGACAGACAGAAAAGTAATTTAAAGGAGAAACCACTTGGTTAACAGTCATCTTTTTCTCTGCTTTTCAGGCTGGATTTTGATGATGATGGAGAAGGGAACAGTAAATTCCTCAGGTGAGGGAGCACATGGCATCCAGGAGTTTCTGTCCTATGGTCTGGCTGTGTCTGTGTGTTTTTCCTGGAGCAAGATCTTTGTGCTCCTGTGACTTTTCCTCCCTGGAAGCACTGGGAATTGCTCCAGTTCCTCAGACTCTTCCCTTTCTCCCAGTCAGCAATATTCCTCCATCTCTGTGACTTTTGTTACTGCCTCAGACACTGTTAATTGATCCTCCTCTGTTGTAAGGATGCTTCAGTTGCAGAGACATCCTTATTCCTGAGGAGCTGGCGAGGATCTCCCTGTGATCCATATGGGACACAGAAGAGTTGGAATATCTTGTGTCATTTATTTGTAGCCTCACTACACAGTTTAGGATTGAGTAACTCCAGTGGTACTGGAATTCCCTGCATTCCCGTGCTTTAAGGATGGCTGTGGAATGGCTTCAGGATGATGAATGTAGGATTTGCCAGAGAAACCCTTGGATGGAGGTTCTCATTTGGGCTGCCTTTATCTTCCAAGTGCAATTTAATCTCTTTCTTGGTTTGGGATTAAAGTGAGTGTGATCCCACCATCCTTGACTGGAGTGTGGTGTGGAAAACCCCGTGGAGGTGATTGCAGTAGTTCACCCACAGTTTTTGGAGTGATCAGTGGATTGTCCTTCCCTGTCCTACCTTGGCCTTTTTAACCCCAGGCATTTTTTTTGTGGGAGCTCTTGAACCGTGTTTTCTCTGTGTTTTTTTTTTTGGGAAAGAAGGAAGTGTAAACACTTTAACCTCTCCCCCTTTTCCTAGATGTGATGATGACCCGATGCCAAACGATAAAGAGAGATTTGCCAGGTAAGAATTCGATGATTTTAAATCTTTTTGTGCCAAAACCCCTTAATATTAGAGGGGTCATGCAGCACCCTTCTCACCATCATCTCTCTTTGAAGGTGCTTCAAGGGATCCACAGATACTCCTTGATTATTTTGGGCCAGTTCTTTGAGTGTGACAATGACGTTGCTCTTTTTTCACCGTTCCTTTCAGCTCTGGCCTTGGACTCTCATTCTTTTCTCCTGCTCAAGAAACTTGCAGAGATTCAATTTTCCTGCTTAGTACAAGTTTTCCTGGAGCAGGGTTTCCTGGCACACGTTGTCATTTGTGTGTTTTGTGGGGAATTTCAGAGAAGCTCTACAAGTTAGGCGTTGTCTGGAGGCTGTAGGTGATACTGTGATCAGTTTTTGGTGTCTGACAGTGTCTCTGAGCGTTGGGATTGAGCCCGTGGAATTTCTACAGCTCTTCTCTGGACACGCTCCAGCCCATCTTGCCAGGAGGGGCCCAAAACTGCCCCCAGCATTTGGGGGTCACTGTCCTGCTGATACCTGCCAAAGGACTACAGGGGATTCCAGGCTGGGATTCTCCAGCTTTTTAAGTGGTTTGAGTCCTTCTGAAGTCAAGCAAATCAAAAGTACCTTGGAAATGTCAGAATACTTCTAACATTAGAAATAAGCAAATTAGGTCACAGCCTCAGAAAATGTTTTAGAGCTCCAACACATCAGGCACCAATTTAACGTGGAATGTTGCAAACTAATGACTGTTTTGTTTTATGGCATTGCTCCTCTGCAAAACAGACCTGTCCCTAGGCTGGGTTTCCTAGTCCATCTTTCCATTTTTTTTTTCCATTTCTTTCAACTTTTTTTTCCATTTTTAGCTTAGCTGGCTAATTTTATTTTTAGGTCTGATGATGAGCAGAGTTCAGCGGATAAGGAGAGACTTGCCAGGTAGGAGAATGGAGATTTGAAGCATGGACAAGCAGAGTTTTTCCTTTCCTTAATGTTTCTCTAGGCATCCCTTCTCTCTTTTTTTTTTTTCCTTCCTTCCCTCATCTGCTGCAGAGGATTATCAGGCTCCTGGAAATGACTGTGGAATTGGGATTAGGAGGGGAAAGGCACTGAGGGAAAGGCACACCTCATCCTTGGAAGAACATTTTTAGGGAATACATGGAAGGATTTATTTACCAAAGGCCACAGGGTTGGGCTCCTGCTTTCTCCTGTAGCTTTGCTAACCTGTGCTAAATACAGTTCCTCCTGTCCTGGGTCGAGGTGCCAGGTTGTCCATCTGGGAGTGTCCTGGGAATGGGGTTGGACTCCCAGAAGAGGCAGGAAAAGGTGTCTTAGCTCAGGTGTTTTCCTTCCAGGAAAGGTGGTGTCACTGGAAACAGGATTCAGATTTCCCATAAGTTTCTAGTAATTAATGAGACACTGCCTCAAACCACCAGAATAGTCACCTGGAATGCTGCACCAGGAATGGGCCCTGAGGACACCTGTGCCCACATGCAGGTGGTTTGTCACCTGTGCACACCTGCAGCAGCCTGTACACCTGTGCCCTTCATTTTCCACCTTGCAGACTTTGGCCAGTTTTGGGCAGTTTTGTCTTTAAACCAAAACCTGCCCCCCAAAGTGCCTTTATGGCTGCACTGAGCTGTGCTGAAACATTTGAGATCAGGCAGGCACAGAGGTGAGCCCTGGGAATACAGGGAGCAGCAAAGCCTCTGAGGGTTTGCTCCCAGGAGCCTGTAGTAAAAACATTTCAGAGAACCATGGGGTGGTTTGGGTTGGAAGGGACCTCAGAGCTCGTCTCCTTCATGGCAGGGACACCTTTCCAGGCTTTTCCTCTATCCCAGGCTGCTCCAAGCCCCATCCAGTCTGGCCTTGGGCACTTCCAGGGATGGGGCAGTCACAGCTTCTCTGTGCAGCTGTGCCGGGGCCTCCCCACCCTCACAGGGGAAAATTCCTCCCCAAAATCCCATCCAGCCCTGCCCTGTGTCAGTGGAAAGCCACCCCCCTTGTCCTGTCCCTCCAGGCCTTGTCCCAAGTCCCTCTCCAGCTCTCTTGGAGCCCCTTTAGGCTCTGGACAGGCTCCAAGGTTTCCTTGGAGTCTTCTCGTCCCCCAGGATGGGCAGTCCCAGTTCTTCCATCCTTTCCTCGTGGCAGAGGGACAGTGGGCAAGTGAAATGTAAATGTCTGGTGATTCTCCAGTGGCTTTTGTAGCTGAAGGATCTTTGTTTTTCACACCTGAGCTTGTGAGTTTAGAAAGGCTGCCTGACTCAAGGGCAAGGTCACTAAATGTCTGCACACACCTCGTAGTGGTAAATGCTCCATTTTTGTATTTATCCTGTTTATTCACCTGCCTGTCCTTGCTCCTTCCAACACTTCCATCTCATTTCACTTCCCACCACGTGCTTCCTTGCACCTGATCCATCCTTCTGTATAGGAAACCTGGCTTTTAAGCTCTGTTTTGGAAAACCCGCCTTAGGAACCAGTTAAATTATGTATCAGTGGGCAAAATGAACCAAGTTCTGGTCTGTGGGACTGGTGGGAACTGTGCCCTGTGAGCCAAAGGGCTGCCAGGAGCCTCTTCTGAGGTCGGTGCCACCACCCAGGTGTTCCTGGTCCTGGTCTGCCCAGGTTGGTTGGCCTTGACCGTCTGTGCAGAAGTGAGGTGTAACCTGCTTGGAAGCTTTCCCTGCTGGGATAGTGAAAGGGCGTCACTGAGAAGTGGCTTCCCAAAGCACTGCAAGGTGAGACCCAGCTGATGCAGGTCACTCAGAATCCTGGGTGGGGTGGCTGGGGTTGGAAGGAGCCTTAGAGCTCGTCCCACCAGCCCAGGCTGCCCAGAAGAGCGGGTGCCCAAGTTTAGCTGCAGACCTGGTGGGTCTGATGGTGCAGGTGATCTCGTCCACCCTCGGATGGACAGTGCTGAGGTCACCTGCAGTGAGGTGACCACACTCTGGGAGCAGAGGAGCAGCTCCTTTGGCTTCCTGCAGCGTTGTGTGGTGGATGGGGAAGGTTAGCCAGCCCTCGCTGTCCCCAGGGTCCAGGGAGCTGCTGTGACTTTGAGGAAGGTCCAGGTGAATCCTCTCCTCCTTGCCCCTGTCTCCACGTTCCCTGTGCACGCCCAGCATGTGAGGCTTGACTCCTAATCCCGGCGGCCCCGATGCGTCTCTGTGTGTGACACCCGTGCGAGCGCTGATCTGGGGACGTGTCTGAGCCTCCCACCCCTGGTAACTTCACCGTCCTCCTTTTCTCCTCCTCGGCCTCTGGCAGGGAGAACCACAGCGAGATCGAGCGCAGGAGGAGGAACAAGATGACCGCCTACATCACGGAGCTGTCGGACATGGTGCCCACGTGCAGCGCCCTGGCCCGCAAGCCGGACAAGCTGACCATCCTGCGCATGGCCGTGTCCCACATGAAATCCCTGCGTGGTACTGGCAACACCTCCACAGATGGCACCTACAAACCCTCCTTTCTCACCGACCAGGTCTCTGCACATATAAAAAATCCCTCTTTTTTTATTAAGCCCCCTGAAGGTCCTGGGAGGCCACAGTGAGGTTTCCCTGAAGCCTTCTGGTCTTGGCCTGACGCTGCTTTGTGGGAATTGCAGCAGAGGGGAAAATGAAATGACGGGTGCGGGGAAAGAGTCCAAACCCAGGGTGCGTTTTGGCTGTGGAGCTGAGAGGTGCCTGTGTGTCTGCAGGAACTCAAACACCTGATCCTGGAGGCAGCTGATGGCTTCCTGTTCATCGTGTCGTGCGAGACGGGGCGCGTGGTCTACGTGTCGGACTCGGTGACGCCGGTGCTGAACCAGCCGCAGTCCGAGTGGTTCGGCAGCACCTTGTACGAGCAGGTGCACCCCGACGACGTGGGCAAGCTGCGGGAGCAGCTCTCCACCTCCGAGAACGCCCTCACAGGTACGGCCCCCGGGGCAGGGACGCGAGGGGCTGGCAGGTGGGACAGCCTGCAGAGGACTTGGATTAAACCCTTCCCTTTGTAGAGGGAACCAAGCCCTGGTGCCTTTCTACCAAGGATGCTGCAGCCCCCCCAGAGAATGCATCTAAAGGTACCACCGGTGACACTCGTGTCCTGCCAGTTCCCAGTGCGTTACCTGGTGCCACACCTGTCTTGGTGGAAGGACTCCCAGTGCAGCAGCATCTCCTTTTTCTTCCTGTTTTTTAGGTCGTATCCTCGATTTGAAGACGGGGACTGTGAAGAAGGAAGGTCAGCAGTCCATGAGGATGTGCATGGGCTCCCGGAGATCTTTCATCTGCCGAATGAGGTAGGAGGGAATTCCCTGAGGAAATCTCTGAGCCTAGAGCGGAACTTGCTCCCTAACCCTGGCCCTTCCGTGCTTTTATTTCAGCTTTTTTGGGGCTCATTTTGATGCAGACATGATAGAACATGGCTGAGCTCTCCCTACAGTCAAGTTGTTGAGGTGTTAGTTTGCCCTGTTGTTGTAGAAGATCCAATTTAAAGTAACAATTGGTTTTAGCCCAAGTGTCACCTCCCTTGAGTTCTGCACGGTGAGGGGTTTGTGTGATGGAAATTCATCTTAGTCAGGATATCCACATTATTTTCATGTGGATCAAGAAAGATCAAATCCTTTCTAAATCTTTCTGGTGCAGGTGTGGTAACAGCTCTGTGGATCCAGTCGCTGTCAATCGTCTCAGCTTCATGAGGAATCGCTGCAGGTAAATGATACATAAATATCATATATACACACAAGATACAAATAACACAGCTAAACACCTTGCCTCACCTTCCCCCACTGCAGCACCACCTGTTTCTCTCTCCCAAGGAATGGTTTAGGTGCAGCCAAGGATGGAGAACCTCACTACGTCGTCGTGCACTGCACGGGCTACATCAAAGCCTGGCCCCCAGCAGGTAACGATTCACCTGTGTTCAGGTGGGCTGGGTTTTAGAGCACATGGTCTAAAGTTGCCATTCCAGGCGTCAAATGTGCCAGGAAGTGCTTTGCAAACATATCTATGGCTTTTATTTTAAGATTGACCTGATTTTTGCAGGCGAAGCAGCAGAGATCTCTGTCAGTAGAGGATGAAAATAATACTGAACTGTCTGATGTGCAGCTTTTGCTGAAATTGAGAGATTTTCTTTCCTTCTGGTGAAAAAAGGGGTGGGGGGAGCACCTTAATTTACAAAATCCCTTCATGGGGAAGGGTGTTGAGTTACAGACCAGGGCACAGAGATGTCTTGAAGTCCTTTCCTCTGAAATGAGCCGTTTTTCTGTACTAACCCTGCTGGAATTTTTGGCCCTCCCCTCCCAGGTGTTTCCCTGCCTGACGATGACCCCGACGCCGGCCAGGGCAGCAAGTTCTGCCTCGTGGCCATTGGCAGGCTCCAGGTGAGTGCCCTGTTCCCCTTTTCCAACGCTGCCTTGTCCTGGGAGTCCCCAGGTTTAAACTGCCCTGTCTGCAGACGTTCCCCAGTCGCCACAAATCCCTGTGCAGGGCTGGCAGCTCGGGGACAGCGAGGGTTGGTGACTCTCCCCGTGTTCCTGGCAGGTGACCAGCTCCCCCAACTGCACAGACATGAACAATGTGTGCCAGCCCACAGAATTCATCTCCCGACACAACACCGAAGGAATTTTCACCTTCATCGACCACCGGTGCGTGGCCACCGTGGGTTACCAGCCCCAGGTGAGGACCTTGAGGAGCTTCTTAAGAAAAAAGGTTCTCTTTAAACTTACTTTTCCTTCTACATCCTGCCTCTGCTTGTCCAACAGAGCTGATAAACCGTGCCCAGGGCTTAACCCAGACATGTGTTTCTTCTCCACTGGCTGCTTTTCCATGTGTTTTTCCGAGTCCTTTGATCGTGGGAAGGCTGGGTGTCTCTGGATTATGTCAAATGTCAATTAAAGCAATTTTTGCCTCAAATTGAGTTAAAGATCAAACATTAATCAACAGCTGTTGTGCTTTTCCTTTTAAAAACAGCACACCAGCTCTTGTGCTTGGGTTGTGTAACAGGGATCTGGGGGGGAAGGAGCAGGAACTACCTGTCCAAAGAGGATTAATTATGGAATCTGCCTGCCAGATGAACTGACTCAATCTCTCACAATTCCTTGAAAACCAGGAACTTTTGGGCAAAGACATTGTGGATTTCTGCCATCCAGAAGACCAACAGCTTTTAAGGGACAGTTTTCAACAGGTAAAAGCATCGTAGCTGCCCTTTGCATGCAGGGTGGAATTCAGATTGGAGTTCATTCCAAGATGGGAATGTCTTGGTGCTTGCAAAGCAATGAAATTGACTGGAAAACCAAGAAGAAAAACAAAGCTTAGATAATCCTCCTGTGCAAACAGTTGCAGATTTAGTCATACCATTAAATGCAAAATAAAACAGAAGGGTCTGATGTCTTAACTCCTGAATCCAGTCTTAACTCCAGCTCTGGCTGCTGGTCCAGTTGGCTTTTAGGGCCAGGGATGTGGCTCCCAAGTGCGTGCTTGACTTGGCTGAAACCCTGGTTCATCTCTAGGGCCCAGCCCAGTGCTGCAGAACCCGCAGTGGAGGTGGTTTTCTTGCCCTGTTGTCGTTACTGTTATTTCTGAGGGCCTTGGACTGGTGGCAGGGCAGGTAAGGCTGCCCCTGTGCTTTCATGACTCCAAAAACCAGCTGCTCATATCCATTGCTCCAAACCGTTGGAATGGGAAGCGACAGCATGTGTTTCATTTCTTGGAGGCTTTTTCATACATCTCACCAGTGCAAAGAGATAAGAGAGCTGAAGCCAAACAGGGGATTTTAGATTCCCCTCCTGTATCCTTTAGGGATCAAGCTATCCCAAGGGAATAATGCCATTTAGTTTGGGAAGGCTGAGATGTGGTGGTCCAGGTGTGAGGCAAAGGGCCATCGCAGGGGTCGGGGGGATCTCGTGCTCAGGTTGCTCTTCCCCCCCTCCTTTGATCAGGTGCTACTGATGGGATTCCGTTTTTTTTAGGTGGTGAAGTTAAAAGGCCAGGTTCTGTCGGTCATGTTCCGCTTCCGATCCAAAAACCGGGAATGGCTGTGGATGAGAACCAGCTCGTTCACCTTCCAGAACCCCTACTCGGATGAGATCGAGTACATCATCTGCACCAACACCAACGTCAAGTGAGTACCTGAATAACCCAGGGCTGGGGAGCCTCAGCCTCTCCCCCTCACGAGCTTCCCCTCAATTTGCACAACTCTGGAGAAGTTCCTAAGTCCCTCCAGCTCCCGTTCTCTGCTGGGCTGTGCCAGGCACTGGAGGACTACAAAGTGCAGGAATTGTCATGCCTTTGGCTGTCTCGTGTGGCTTAACAAGCTGCCAGAATTCAGCTCCAGCAGTGCCTGAAATCAGTGAAATCTGCCTTAGAATGCTCTTGGATTCCTGTGACAGCCCAGAGGGTCCCATCTTTGGGAATGGTCAGAGCTGCTCTCTCTTTCTGTGAGGGAGCTCCACACCTCTTGTAAGGACCAAGAAACTGTGTTTGATCTAGAGCTGCAGGCTTGGCAGGGGCAGCTCCAGCAGGCAAACAGAAGGCTGGATTGCCTGGGAAAAGGATTTTTTTGCCACGAGGCAGAGTAGCACTGCTTCCCTGCAGGGCTGAAATCTGCTGCAGGCCTGACTTCCTGCCCCATGTCAGAGCTCTCTCTTTGAACTTCTTCGTTCCAGACACAGCCATTCCCACATCCAGAATCCTGGAATCCCTGTGGAAGCTCAGAGCAGAGCAGCAGTGTCTGTGTGGTTGTGTTTGAGGTGTGCAGGGGCTGAGTATGGAGGAGGGAGGCACAACCCCCACATCTGGAACATCCTATTCCATGACACCGCCTTTCAAGGAAACCAAGTGGAAACTCACTCAAAAACCCCTTCACTCAAACAGGGTTTTGCATCTACTCCCAGACAGCCACGCCCTGCTACACACAGGACCCAGCTTTGCTGCCAGTTGGGACTTTTTAAATCTCTTTTTTCTGTGTTTGCTTTGAAGGAACTCGAGCCAGGAGTCCCGGCCTGCCCTGGCAAACTCCATGCCAAGGCCTCAGCTGGGGCAGAGCGTCAGCCTTCCCCTGGACATGGGCACAGCCCCACTGCCCTCAAGGTCAGGAGGAGCTCAGCTCCTTTTCCCATTTCTGCCTTCCCCTCACACACCTTTGATTCCCAAATTCCCCTCTCTGCAGCCAGGAACTCGAGGCTGACGAATCCCTGGTGTAACCACCCAGAGCTGTTCCCTAGGGAATTATCTTTAGCAGCCTGTGTGTTCCCCTGTTACAGACACTTTCTATTTTAGGCAGCAGCAGCCACCCCAGGCAGAGCTGGAAGTGGGCCCAGGAAGGGAGAGCTTGGCTGGCTACGAGCACTCACAGGTGAGTCCAGAGGGATTTGGGCACTCCCTGTTTGTTCTCCTGCACTGTTTAAGTCACCCTTTTGCTGGGGGTTTAAAGGTGGTGGCACCAGCTTGAGGTGGGGTTTGAGGGCAGGATGTTCCTGCCTTGGATGTTGCTCAGTTTATCATGTGGAATCATCGAATCATGGAATAATTTGGGTTGAAAGGAACCTTAAAGCCCGTCCACTTCCACCTCCTGCCACGGGCAGGGACACCTTCCACCAGAGCAGGTTGCTCCAAGCCCTGTCCAGCCTGGCCTCGGACACTTCCAGGGGTGTGACTGGGCATCCCACTATCCCAAAAAACACCTCAGGGTCCTGGGAGCAGCCGGGCCCTCTGGGAGCTGCTGCCTGTGCCCAGGTGAGAGCAGCTGCAGCGTGTCCCCCCTCAGGTGCCCGTCCAGCCCGTGAGCGCCGCCGGCCCCGAGCACAGCAAGCCCCTGGAGAAGGCCGAGAGCCTCTTCAGCCAGGAGCGGGACCCGCGCTTCGGGGAGATCTTCCCCGGCATCAGCACAGGTGGGTGGGCAGCACAGCTCTGCTCCTCCTGCCCGCTTGTCCCTGCGGAGCACTGCTCCCTGCTCCAGCCTGCAGTGGATGCTCTGACCCCAGAGAACCTCCGTGCGAGTTCAGCAGAAAATGGAGAGGAAATCAAATCAAACAGGGTTTAACAAAGTCATCTGGAGTCTGTGTCTGGAGAAGGAACAAAGGAGTCTTCCTTCGCACAGACACGTCTCTTCCAGCTGATTGTCTGTCCCAGCCCAAGAATGACTCTTGCTCTCTCTGCAGACCAGAGCAAAGCCATCCCTGCCAGCACCATGCCAGCCAACCCGCCCCTCTTCGCCCAGGGAAACACCTTCACTGCTGCACGGCCCACTGAGAACTTCAGGTGAGGCTTCACCTGCCCAGCTCCTGCCCCCGTTCTGTTTTCTCTGCTGTGCCTTGGACATGCCCAGAATCTGGGTGCCCACAACCCCAGCAGCTCCTCTCAGTTTCCCAGTATGGAATCACGGAATCATTTAGATGGGAAAGGCCCTCTGAGATCATCAGGTCTGACTGTTTACCACTAATGCTGTCCCCAGGTGCCACATTCACACATTGTTGGGACACTGGGGATGACCACTCCACCCTTCCCAGATGGGCAGTGTTACCCCAATTGTTGGGCTCATTTCCTTCCACCAACAACTTGAGCAGAAGGGTTTGGTGCCTCTTCCTCCTGTAAGTGCTGTTCATGCCCTCATACTCCTCCTCTGTTCCAGGAGCAGCAGCATGGTCCCTCCAGTGAACATCATCCAGCAGCAGCCCTCTCCCGCCGGCCGGATCTTGTCCCAGATTTCGCGCCACTCCAGCCCAGCTCAGGTCAGCGGGACCACCTGGGCTCCAGGGACACGGCCGGTGTTCACACCCCAGGTAGCACAGCCCGAACCCTCAGGTGTAGGCCCCGGGTCCCCGCTGCCTTCCAGACCCTGCTGCTCTCCATGGGGAACCGTCCTGCTTCCACTCTCCGGCGCTGCGTGTCCGTGTGCTTCCTCCTTTGGGACTAATCTGGCACTCCTGCCTGAGCTGAGGGTTGGGGTGAATCCGTGCCTCCTCTTCCTCTCCTGTGTTTTCCCTCTCTTACAGCAAGTGGCATCCCAGACGGTGAAGACCCGGCCGCCCTCCTTCGGCATGGGGACATTCCAGGGCACGCCGTCCTCCTTCAGCTCCATGGCAGCGCCGGGATCGACGGCGTCTCCCACCACGGTGCCGTACCCGGCCCTGGCCAGCCGCGGCACAGGCTTCAGTGAGTGCGGCCTGGGGGGCAGGGAAACCCCGCGAGGAAAGCTGGCAGCGTCCAGCTGTGGTGGATTTTGGGAGTGCCTGAATGTGGGGAGCAGAGTTCAGTCCGTGCTCTGACTGACACTGATCAGTCATCCTCCGACCACAGAGCTGGACTCGGTGGTCCTTGTGGATCCCTTCCAGCTGGGGGTAATCTGGGGTCATCCCAGGAGATGAATTCTGAACCACTTTAAGGAAACAAACCCCTCTGGGAGTCCCTTTGTTCTATCCCACGGCAAACACCTGGAGTGCTGTGGCAGGAATTCCTGGAGGGCACCCCTGTCCTGTCAGCAGCAGCGGCACTGCCCTTCCCAATCCCATGGGAGCGCTGGAGAAGCCACATTCCCAAAGGAGGAGTGATTCACTGCCCGTGTTCTCTGTCCAGCAGCCGCGGAGGCAGCGCAGACCCCGGCCCCGTTCCAGCCCCGCGCCGCCGACGCCGTGGGAATGTGGCCACAGTGGCAAGGACAGCACCACGGCCCGGGATCCGGGGAGCAGCACGTGCAGCAGCCCCAGCCCAGCCAGCCTGAGGTCTTCCCAGTAAGATGGGGCTTTTTAACCTCCCAGTCTCGTGGGATCCACTGGTCTTGAAGCAGCCAGAGATCGCCCCGCTGGTTCAAATCAACCAGGGATCTCCCAAGCTCCTGGATGACCCGATGGAGCTGGAAGTGGGCAGGGCAGGACTGGCTTTGTGTCCTGGGCTGTTGCAGGATCAGTGTGAAATTCCAGTTGGATTAACCCTTCTAATTCTAATTAAT
>VXBN01003472.1:109252-121842 GCA_013397395.1 Sinosuthora webbiana | reverse complement strand
CTCCCCGGGCACCGGGGGCGGCGGGGGCGTGGGGAACGGGACCCCCGCGTGCTCCACCGAGGGCGGCGGGGGGACGCCGTGGGGCAGCGGCAGAGGCGCGGGCGTTTCCTTGGAGAAGGGGTTGGCGTGATCCACCGACGGCATGCGGGGAGGCACCGAGTGATCCCTCGGGAAGAGGCTGCCGTGGTCCTTGGCGGGAGCGGGCGGGGGCACAGCGGGCGGCCCCACCGGGTCCCGCGGGAAGGGGCTCCCGTGCTCCAGGGGAGGCGGCGCCATGGGCGGCGGCGGCAGGTGGTGCTCGAAGGCGGAGCCGAAGTTGTTGGTTCGGAAGTTGTTGACGCTCTCCGGGAAGGGCGGCACGTGCTCCTTGTAGGGCGCCGGGAAGCCGCCCATGCCGGGCAGCTCCGAGGAGCCCGAGGGCCCGTTGTCAAAGGCGCTCCCGCCGCCGCTCAGCTCGAACCAGCCCGCCCGGCTGCCCTCGCGCCCGTGGCCCCGGCTGCCCTTGCCCAGCACCCGGATGGACTCCACGGTCTGGATGGGCTCCCCGGACATGCCCCGGCTCGAGGCGTTGTGGTAGCCCAGCGTCTCGATGGGGGCCCCCTTCTCTTCGGTGCTGTCGGGCAGGTCCAGGCAGGAGGAGGAGACGCGGGTCTCGATGCGGTAGTGCTCCTCTGGCGGCTGCGGCTCGCCCTTCACAGCCCCGGACAAGCTCCCCACCTCACCGGAGCTGCTTTTGGGAATCTGCCCAAAATGCTTCTCCTCGGAGGGCTTCCGGGAGGCGTTTTTGAGCATGTTCTTGAACTCGATGGTGGAGGTGGCGGAGATGGAGGAACCCAAGGGTTTGTCCCCGCCCGCCGCGGGTGCTCGGCTGGCGGGGCTGGGGAGGGCGTTCTGGGGAGAGAAGAGCGAGCGGTGGGGAAGCGCGTGGGGCGAGTCCGAGTATTGCTTCTGCGGGAGGCCGGCTTTGGGCAGGGCGCTGTGGTTGGAGTCCGGCGTGAAGAACACGTCGTTCTTGCTGGGCGACGGGGACCCGTCCGAGGCCGAGTCCTTCCCCCTGCGGCCGTAGCTCCCAAACATCCCTGGGGACGAGGCCAGCGGGTCGCAGCTCTCGCTCTGATCCAGGATGGACCTCATGGCCGGGGGGAAGGACGGCTTCACGCCAAACTCCTGCGACCGCTGCCCGTAGCTGGACAGCACCGGCTGGTACTCGGCAGAGTCTGGGAGTTTACTCGATTTCAGGATAGACTTGACCGGCTTCTTCTCCAGGTTCAGCATGGCCGAGGGCGGCGGCCCGGAGTAGTCGAAGTCGCGATAATCCTCGTCTTCTTGGAAAGATGTGTCTGGGTAAAACTTCTCCTGGGAGGAGTCCATCAAGGAGGAGGGCATCTCCCTGCTGTCTGCAGGCGGCTTGTACAGGCCGGCCGGGGACTCTCTGCCAAGGCTGAAGGGCCGGTAGCCGTGCACAGAACTGGGAAGTTCTTGGGAATATCCATCATCCCGGCCCTGCAGAGGCGACCTTGTACTGCTGGGAGTCGAGGAACCGGGGCTCATGATTTTCGACAGCAGGGAGATCGTGTCAACGTTGCTCGACGTTGGCTTGTCCATCATCTCGTCCTGGGTGGGAGTCCCGCTGCGCTCGTCGCGCACCGGCGTCCCGTCCACATTGTCCATGGAAGTGCTGGTGGGACCACGCTGGAAGTCAGACGTGTGACTCTCTGTTGCCATGCTGGACCCCAAGCTGCTGAGGATGGGAATATTCAAGTTCAGGCCACTGAAGCCAGGATTTCCTTTCAGGAAATTGTGTATCTTCATCTCCAAGCTGGGAGAAGGGGGTTCCGATTCCAGCTTGGCTTTTGAAATTTCAGAGGATTGACCCAGTGAGGTTTCTGTTGGCAAAAGGGAGGAAGGACTGGTAGGGTGGGAACTGGAAAATCCCAGGGAATTAGTTGGTGGCTTAAAACCAGAGCTTGACAGAGCTGGGGTATGTCCAACGGGAGCCTTATTGACTGAGGTGGAGGAAACCTCTGCGGTGGCTGAGTTTGGAGAATAACCAAAGCTTTTGGCGATAAAGGACTGTGGATTGGAAGGAACATTCCTCCCCTTCATGCACGGCACAGTCGTGGTGGCTGGCGATGCCGAGGTGCTCTGTATGGCAGGTTCTCCTGACTGAACAGTGGTGTTTCCAGCCACGCTCTGCAGCAAGGACGACAGCCCTGGAAAACAGAACTGCGGCATCAGGTACTGAGGGCGGAGGTGAATCACCCCAAGCCACTGCCATGGGAAAGGCTCCTCTATTTGCACTGCAGATCCCTTCCTTTACACCCCCCAGTCTCCATCCACAAACAGGACTGGATTTTGCTGCGCTGACATGAGCACCCAGTGAGGTGGAACCTTCCGTCAGAGGCTTGGACTGATCTACAAATACAAATTACGCCATTGAGTCAGGTGGGTAAGAACTCATCCTGGTCTGCAGCCAGGACTGAGAAACCCTGCCCTGCTGGCCAGGTGACCCTGGCAAGGTGCCAGAGTGGGAGCAGAACCTCTGGGCAGCTTTCTGCACATAGAAAACACAGAGAGCTCCTGGTTTCCTGTCCTGTCCAGGGAATGTTCCAGGTATGTGTGCTTTGGTCACGGCACAAGCGCTAAGTACAGGGAAGTGACAGATCTCACTGGCCCGTGACACCCGTGCTACCTGAGAAAGACCATCTACACGAGCCAGAGACGTAAAACATTCCAATGAAGTTTTTCTTCCCGTGTTCTCACTTTAGGACAAGCAGAACAGCACGTTTCAGCCCGGCCACTGCCCTCAGACACCGCCAGCCCTCCTCCAACACCCACCCCAGTACCTTGCAGCGCTGGCGCCGTCTGAGTCTGGGTTTTGGAGAGAGCCGACAAAATGCTTTCCGGAGTAATCTCAACCTTGGAGAGAATATTTGCTAATGGATTCGAAGGAGCAGAGGCGGTTCCCAGGACAGGAGTCTTCAGGCCACTGGCGAGAGCTGTGGGGCTGGTCGGGGTCCCTGGCGAAGGTCTCGAGGCAGGGCTCACACCTGGGGCAGGAGCAGACACCACTCACCTGCGCTGCTCCGGCAGCCCACGTGCTTTTGACTCAGCTTTCCCACAGGCACAACGGAGCACGAGCAAGGAGAGGCTCAGGAAGTGACACCATGTGCCACAGACTGAGCCAGACCTCTGAGAGCAGGAACTCACTCACGTTTATTTTGAGACAATTAAAGCTTTAAATGATCACCCGGTGCCCACGGCCCGGCTCAGCACTCACCTGTGCTCTTCATCACCGACGTCAAACTGCTCAGGATGGAGCTGATCTTGGCCAGGTCCACGTTGGCCAGGTTGGGTAAGGCGAGGGCCGGTGCCAGGGGGATGGGAGCTGTGCTCACCACCTTCGGAGCCGGGGGGGTTGGAGGGGCTGGGGCTGGCGTTGCCACCGTCCCCGAGGCTGTGGCAGCCGCAGCAGCCGCTGGCACCACTTTGGGGACACTCTCGGTCTTGGTGGGGGCTGGAGCAGCCTGTTTGTCCTTCCTCTCCTCCACTGCAACGGAGAGCGGGGAACAAGAGCAGAAAGGTCACTCAATCCCCCCAAAATCAGAACATCAGTTCTGATTCCCACAGATGTAAAATCATCTCGGGTAAGTGTTTTGGGAGATGGAAATTACGACAGTGGGACTGGGACTTCCCTGCCAGGAGACTCAAACCCAACAGCCCCAGCCCACAGCACAGGCTTTGTGCCACCTCCCAGATGAAGCTGGAAGAGACTGGCTTGTCCTGTAATTCCCCCAGGACAATGGCGTACCAATGATTTTAGACGTGTCGTCCTCCACATCAGAGAGCTCCATGTCCTCCACATCCCGGTTATCTGTGGCAGGCTCTGGAGAAACCATCTTGCGGCCTCCAGCTGCTGGAGAGCGGCTGCTGTTCTCCTCCCCCATGCCCTGGAAAGGGGACTCGGAGCCCGTCGGAGACGGAGCATCCATGCTGGGAGAAGGGACAGGAGACTCCTCGGGATCGGGAAGAGTTGCTTTCAGCTGGTCCAGCTTTTTCTTCAGATTGCTCACGCGGTTAGCAAACGTTTTATAGGCCTGAGGAAGGAAGGACACTGGACTGGGGATCTTTCATGCCTCAGTCACTTCCTTAAGGAAGCAACACACAGTCTGAGGAAACCAATTCCAAATCCCTGGACCCTGCTGTGCTGAGAACTTCTCCATGGGACCCACGGGGCAACAGCCACAGAAAGTGGGGAGGAGAAAACCTTTTTCCACTGACTTAGAACAATTTTCATAACCCCCCCTGTATTTTAAGAAATGCATTCTGCCCATTTGGGGCTTCTGGTAGGGTCTGGAGGGTGTTGGTTGTTTTTATCATACTTTACTACTGTCCTTTCTTTGCTCATCTAGCTCTCACATAAATTCCAAGTTTCCAGAATTCCGCATTTGTCACACTAACTGTAATTTTGCCCTGTTTAAGAATCCAGAGGGGATCCAACATTCCAGCAACACACACAAATGGAGCTTCCAACTGCTGGATTTTGAGAGCATATCCTTGTCTTGCCCAAAGCCTTCATTCTGCTCTCTTTGGAAACCACCCTTACACCAATCCCACAAACTTTTGGTTTGGGAATACAGAGATGAGGCATTTTCCAGCCTGGAGGTGCCCAGTGAACACAGGCAGATGCTGTTCCACCTGTGTGGAGCATCCAGAAAAGGCACACTTACATTTGCCACCACCTTGACTTCCTTGTACTGTGCCTCGTAGAATATCCCGGCGTTCTCCAGCGCCTCGGTGAGCGAGGGGCCGTTCTTCACTTGCTTGTCCAAGCCATTGACAAATTCCTCCAGCTTTGAGCTTGCTTCTTCAAACTCCTTGGAGAACTTCTTCCCTCCCGTTTTATCTGCAGGGAGATGAACACCGTGGAAATGAGCTGCCCCATCCCAAACCACAGAAGTGTGGCCGCAATGGCAGCACCCAGGACATGGGGACAGTGGAGCTGCACACTCCCAGACCACCCAGGTCATCCACTTGGATCTGGCAAGGAGGAGGCCTGGTTGCTGGCAGAGTGCTGGTTTTCAGACAGAGCACCTGACAGTTTCCACAGAAATTCAAACTAACCAAGAGTCTTGGCTCCTGACTGCTGGTTCTTAACCCCACTCTGAAATTCTGGCATTTTCCAGATACAAATTCTGCCATTTCCCATCTTGACAGCTCCCACACCACCTTCGGTGCCCTCGGGGCTTTACCTTTCAAGCACTTGAGTGTCTCAGTGCTGCAGACATCCACCCTCATAGTGGAAAGCTGCTTCTCCTTCAGCTCTATCTGATCTTCCGAGCGCTTGTACAACAGCAGCTCGTCAATGAGGGACTGGGGCTGGAAAAAAGCAAACAGGAAAAGCTCCTTATCACATCCCAGGGCAGAGATGCCCTGCCTCCTCCGTTCCACACTGCTTCCAAGCAAGAGCTAACCCAGGAACCACGTGGATCCCGGGATTTTTAACCTCAAATCTCACAATGAGCAAACCTGGGCTCAGGCAGGAGCTGCAGTTTCACAAATCTCCTGGTTAAGAGCAGGGACTGGTCCTTTTTATTTACTCCCCATTTCACTCTACAGGTGCATTTCATCATGTCCCACTCTGTCAGGAGACTGAATTTAGACCAATTTCTTGCCACCAACTCCTCAGCCACCCCAAACTGCTCTTCACAAGGATGTCCTGAGCCTGCCCAGACCCCACCCATGTCAGCCCCACGGGTGTCACAACCTCCACGTCACAGGTGGCTCTTGGGCCTGGGGGCACCCCACATGCAAATCCCCAGTGTGGGGGTCAGTGCCATGGGTCACTTCCACTCACAGACTTACTCGGAATTCAGCAACAATCTTGGACTTCAGAGCAGCTTTTGGGTTGGTGGAGGCTGCGGGGATAAAGGAAAATGGTGAGGAAATTAAGGAACCGTCTCCTGGTGGAAAGTCAGTCACAAAAGGCAGCCGAATAAAAGGTATTTTTAGATGACTTTATGTGTTACCCATCACATCCTCCCCTCCATGCATGTGTCCCTCAGTGCTCCGGGCTCCTGGCAGCTCATGGGGACATGGACACACACAGCTGGACTGGAACCGAGCTCAGCAAGTGACACTGCTGCTTTTTAACATGCTCTGAACATTTCCTGGGCACACCTTTTCCTCAGGAAGACAAGTCCCTGCAATGGTCGATCTAAGAGCCTTCTCCAAGGAGTCACAGCCCTCTACAAGGAAGGGAATGTTATTCCCCAAGTGCCAGACCTGGAGCTGACATGGAGCCCAGGTTTCCTGTGGGCAGGGTCTCCCCTGGGCACCTCCTAGGTCTGACCATGCTCAGAGCCTTAACAACTGTCACACCTGGTTACAGGGTGGGGGGACGAGTCCTGCTGGCAAGAGACTGAATCCATCAGATTCTGGACAAAACAGGAGGAACAGGAAAGAAGAAATGAGCTGATGAGAAGCAAAGCACTAAACCCTCCATCCACGCTGGACACAGCCCAGTTCTGTCTGGGAAAGCAGCTTCTGGTATTAAGCCCAGTAATAAACACTCCCCAACTCTTTTAACCTTCTGCAGTCACCCTGTGCCACTCACACACCTGATGTCCCACATGTCACACCTGATGTCCCATGGTCGTACCTGATGTCCCACACGTCACACCTGACACCTCGTCACCTCTGTGGTGTTGGTGCAAAATAAGATCATTAAAGTCACTCTGTTATAACAAATTCTCTCCTGCTGCTCTGGGCTCTGGACTGTTGGACTGTCACATCCTGTGCCTGAACTCCCAGCTCCAGGTTCCTCCTCCCAGCCCAGCCTGCTGGGGCAGGAGTGTTCCTGGGCATGAAGGGAATGTCCATCTCCTGCTTCCCTCTGTCTTCTCTCCATCTCTGACCAGTCTAGGAGCAGTTTCCAAGAGGTTCCACCAGCTCTCTCCTCTCCTGTCCACAACCTCTGCTCTCATATCTTATTTCTGCCTCACTTCCTTTCTTTACAAAGTTGTTTTCTACCAACATCTCCTTGGTGTGCACATCTTGGGGCCCTTCTGAGCCTGCAGGCTCAGCTCATGCTGGGCTCAGCCCTTCTGCTCCTCGAGCAGCCAATTTCTGCATTAGTGCACAGAGTTCACAGTGGTTCCTTACTTTGTGATTTCTTCCACGGCTTATTCGGTTTGTTCAGAGACTCTTTCAGCTGCTTCTGAGTTTTGAAAGTGGTACCTGGAAAACATTTCATTTTTGGCAGTCTGGCATTATGGGATTCCTGTCAAAATCTGGTTTTTGGTGCCATACAGTTGCACGGTGAAAGAGTGAACAGAAATTTGTTTTAAAATACCTCGACCAACTTCCTTAGAGGAGCTGCTGGATGCCCAAGAGAACTTCAGTTTACTCAGGAATGCAGCAACCTGGGGGTGGTCTGCCATTTTTAAATCAAGTTTCTGTTTGCCCTTACACTAAGGCAGTTCAAAAATTACAGTAAAAAGGGAAAACACAAGGAATCTAAAAATGAAACCCTTTAGGGTGGCTGTAATGGAATCAGCATCGAACAGACAAGTGCTGCCCTTTGGGAAAGCAGCCACAATACCTGGTTTACCTGAAACCTCACAGACCTGTTTTCAAGGTACAAAAATGAGCCATTTCAGAGCAAAAGCACAAATGTCACTTCTCAGCATGCAACACCCAGCTCAAGCCTGTCCTCGTGCCACAGCCCGACCCAGGACACCACGTTCCTCCTGCTGTGGTGGCCACCGACCCTCAGACCACGCCTGAGGGCTTCCTGAGCACCTCCAGCTCTTCCTGATGTGAGTAAAGCCAACACCTGGACTGATTTCCTTCAAGTACTGCACTGATGGCTCCTGGTTTTAACCAACTTGGCGTGTTTCTTCCCTAAGGACTTGAGGACTCTTCACCTTTGCTTCTGCTTCTTCCTACCCCACAAACAGGACCAGTTAGACCAGCCTGTCACTGAAGAGGACTTGGAGGTACAGCCAGAGCGCCCTGGTCAGGACGTGTAGGACCATTTCAGCCTCATGTTCTGTTTGCTCTCAGCTGGAGCACTTCCAGCTCACGTGAAAGAATTCACAGCTGCCTTAGGAAAGGGACAAAAGAGGTAAAGCAGGAGAATCCAGCGCTGCTCACGTCCCACACCTGGCTACGTTACAGCCTGTGCCAGGTGCAAAGGCCCCTCATTCCCCTCAGTGACCCCAGACTATTTCTACAACTTCAGCGAGCTCACGTGGCAGTTTGTAAGGGGAGAAATGCAAAGGGTAAGGAACTTACTCAGTGCTTCTTTCAGTGCCAAAATGGTTTCCTCAGGGTACACATTTCTGTCCTCCCAGATTTTGAAGATTCTTTCAATGGATTTGGAAACGGATGGATCCCTGGAAGAGAAGAGCTCTTTACCCCCTGACTGCAGGACACTGGTGTGAGGTTTCCCTCCCTCCACAGGATAATTTGACCCAAACCACCCCCCATGCAAATTAAAACCCAGCTCACGCCTGCTCTGGCCCACTCTGCAGACACACGGCTGTTCTAACAGAATCCTTTAAGTTCTGCTGATGATTCTAGAGAGTTTGAGATGCCAGAAGAAAAAATCCCCTTTTTGAGACACTCAGCCCCCCAGCAGCCCGTTAGTTCATTACTCACTTCACTAACGAAGCAGCCTCAGGAAGCACCTCTGCAAAGGTGTCCCGAAAGACAATGGCATTTTTCCTCTTGCAGTTCTGTATGACATCATTGGCCAAGTAAAAGAGGTTCAGCCGATGAGGAAAAGCAGCTGAGGACAAAAGAAAATTTAGAGTCGGCATCAGACAGAAGCACCACAACAGCCACACCTTGATCCCAGTACTCCAGTGCTGCTTTTGGGAAAGTTTCAGAGTTTCCAAGGCCCAGCAGGCAAACCCTGGGGTCTAGAGAGGACATCTCCCATTTACAAATGATCTTCAGACTCCCCCAGCTGTGCTCGCTCCTCTGACCCTCCTCATGTTCAAAAGCCCCAAACTGAGTCCGTTCATCAAACCCCGTCCTCGGAGGGGTAAACTTGGGAAGCTCATCTACCTGCTAATGAAGGTAATGAGCTCCTTCACTTCACTAAAGGACATTCCCAAGGATTAAACCAGAGGAACAGTGCCAAGAGATAGTGTTACTTCACAGGCCTGCCCGTGTGCTGTCACCTCTCACCTGCCCGTGTCACCCCTGGTGACAACCAGAATCAGCTTTTACCTACAGATCCTTCAGTTCTCTATCCTGCTTCATTTTCCAGTTGTCCCTACATTGGTAGAGCCACTTCCCACAGCATGGCTGCGCCTTGTAGCTCTCCTGGTCTCCAGGATTCCTCTCAGAAGCTCAGCACCCCTCCTGGTCCAGAGCCCTGGGTGAGAGCTCAGCCCTCACTCACAACCTGAAGAAGCTCCCAGCAGAAACATTGCTGCCCTCCCAGCATCGGGGCGAGCTCACAAGTGAACACAGGCTCAAAAGGAAGATCCTGCACAGAAGATCCTCCTCTGAGTGGAAGCAGAGCTGAGGACACAAGAAAAGGCTTAGCTCAGATGGGTCCTCCAATCCCCGTGGGTCAGTGTCCTTAAGCCTCCCTGAGCCCCTCCAGCGGCACCGGTTCTCCGGGCACCGCGCCCTCGAGCACCCCTCCAGACTGGGGCAGAGAAGGGCACAGGGACAGAACCCTCGGGAAGTCCCTGCTGCTGAAGCCCTGTCCCCACACTGTCCCTGCCCCAGGACACACAGCAAAGGCCTGAGAGCCAAGCCAGGAGTCACTGCCAGCAGCTGCTCACCCCACCCCGCACGGAGCCCCAGCTCCCACCTCCCAGGACGAGCTTTTATCCCTGACCCTGCTCCTCTGGTCACTGCCACCTCCCAGAGCCCCAGCTCCCACATCCCAGGGCACACTTTTATCCCTGACCCTGCTCCTCTGGTCACTGCCACCTCCCAGAGCCCCAGCTCCCACCTCCCAGGACGAGCTTTTCCAGCACAGACTCAGTGAGCCAAGGACTTATGACCAGGACCTGTTGCTCACAACCTGTGCCCTGAACATGCTGACAGGGCAGGCTGAGGTGGGTTTTCTGGAGCACAGAGTGCCCTGCTCTGCCCAGAGGGCTGGGAATCCAACTGCAGCCAGCCTTCCCCAGAACGCCAGCCTGGATAATCTCTCAGATCATCATCCCATTGGAATGGGGCTTCTGTGATTTAGTAAAACCCGGTGCTCAAGTGCCAATTCTCCTGCTGCTCGCCGGATGCTCCCTCCATCCCAGAGACGTTTCCCCAGCAGAGAGCAGTGATTCCAGGTCTTAATAACATAAAATAGATTTCAAAGAACTATAAAGCTTTGACTGAAACGATCCAGAGCACCAGTCGCCCAGAGCAAAGTTAGAGCCACAAGTTCTAAACCAAGATACACCCACACCACACAGGAGGGAAAACCCATACTGGGTCCATAGGAAGGGTTTGATCCTCAAAGAAAACCAAGTGTCTCTGGGTCCAACAGGCTGTATCCAGTGGGTGAACGGCTCCTCTCAGCTTAAACCAGCGAGGGGATGTGGGCAAACTGGAAACTGCAGAGCTGAGCCCACCCCAGCCCTGCCACCTGCTCCACACCAGGCACAGTGGCACCAACAAAAATGGCATTTCAGAGCCCACAGAGGGGTCATGTTCAACTCAAACACTCTGACCAAACCCTCCTGCAGGGACACTCGGACTCCCATCGGGAACTTCCCAAAGGGGAAGAGTCAGAAGAATGTCCTTGCAGGAACATTCCTGCTGGGAAGCTCTGGCTGTGACCAGCAGGGCCTGGAAGCAAGATGCCAAACCAACAGCAACATGTCAAATACCAGCCCCCCTGTTTTTCCTGAAAGGACACAATTCTGTGCCCCAGGAGGCCCAAGCCCACCACCTTCCCCCTTGCCAGGAGCTCCCTGGGAAGAGCAGGTTTGATGTGTCCATAGGAGCTCTGGAGTTAAAACATTTAAACGCTCAGAAAGGAACCCAGAGCCACCTGCACTTGCTGTGGCACCACCACGGAGCTCCTCGGGCTGGGACAGGGACTTCCCACAGCGTGACAACTGTGAGGTCCTTGGGGCAGAGGCTCAAGTGTACAGAGAAGGGAAAAGCAGGGGAAAAAAAAGAACTATGGAAGCAGGGAGTAACCAAACAAGCAGCGGTCAGGCAGCTGTTGTCAGGGATTGGTTGGGCAGGGTAGGATGGTTAAGGAGGGACCTGGATAAAAGGAGAGGAGCGGAGGTGAGATCCTCACCAGGGCTGTGAAGGGAAACCTTGAAAGAATCCCACAAAATCCAACAAGAATTCCAGGCTGGTGCCAAGGGCTCGGGGCAGGAGCCAACAGCCCAGCAGCAGACGGGTGCCAGGGCAGAAATGGGGCATCAAGGATCTGCAGGTGGGAACAGTTCAGTGGCTTCTGATGAGCTTGGGAAGGGGGAAGGAGTGATGGAAGGGCACTGAGGGTCTCTTCAGCCAGGACAACTGTGAGGAGGCCACGTCCAGAGGAGTTGGCACATCCCAGGGAGAGATGGGCTGCCAAGGGGTGTCCAAGGGAGGAGGATTTCCAGGAGAGGTGGCAGTGACAGCAAGGCAGGAGGACCCAGGATACTTCCTCCAAGGCTCTCACCTTCCTCTCCTTAGTTCCATGGAGTACAGACAACACAGATCAAACTTTGGGGAAAGAGGATCTCCTGCATTCTGCAGTAGTGCCTTGATAGGGAAACCCAACTCTCCCAAATTTTCCAAAAGGTTCAGCACACAACAGGTCGACACTTTGGGGTGGGAATGTTATCTCCATGTTCCTGCCAAGCAAAGCTTCCCTCAACTCCCACAAGAAGATCCAAACCTTCCCACAGCAGCGGAGACAACACTGCTGTGCTGAGCATCCTGCCAGCACCAACCTTCTCCCTCCGGGTCAGGGACACATCCTGACGGGCACTGCACACCCCAGAGCTGGCACCTGGACTGTCTGTGCCCGCCCCAGGCTGCTCCGGCCAGGCAGGGCACAGGAACAGACCCTGAGCCCCCAAAGTGCTGCTTTAGGATTCAGGAGGACAAAGGTGCCACCACTGAGGTGCAGGCAAGCATGCTGTGTTCCTCCAAGGATGACAAGGTGATGCACACGGGACAAGAGGGAACGTTTTCAAAGAAAAAAAAAAAGATTTAGATCAGGTGTCAGGAAGGAATTCTTCCCCATGAGGGTGGTGAGGCCCTGGCACAGGTAGCCCAGAGAAACAGTGGCTGCCCTGCCCCTGGCAGCGTCCAAGGCCAGGCTGGGAACAACCTGCTCTAGTGGAAGGTGTCCCTGCCCGTGGCAGGGGGTGGGACTGGAAGGGCTTTAAAGTCCTTTCCAACTCAAGCCTTTCTACGAGGACGAGCCCGGCCCTGCGTGGCGGCGCCCACACCGGCGGGTCCCCGAGTGCCCGGCGCGGGCCGGCCCCCGACCCCCGGGCCGAACCCTCCGGCGCGGCCGCGCTCGCTGCGCCCCGTTGTGCCCCCGGCCGCCCCCCGGGCCCGCACTCACAGCGGCGCAGCCACTTCATCCAGTGGTACACGATGGTGCT
>VXBN01003472.1:28536-88389 GCA_013397395.1 Sinosuthora webbiana | reverse complement strand
TTCCCTCTCCTCTCCTCTCCTCTCCTCTCCTCTCCTCTCATTTTCAAGGAACTCCTCTTTAAAACCGGCATTTTTTCTCTATTCCAAGCCCCTCACGTCTCCCATTCTGATTCTGTCCCCCACCCCCATGCTGCTGCTGTTTACAGAGGAGCAGGAAAACTTTATTTAGACTAAGAAATTCCGCCAGCCAGCAAGAACAGCCTGGACGGCTCCAAAGCCCCTCCCTCCAGATTCCCATGGGATGGGCAGCTCATTCCTCCTCCCTCTGCACTGATGGTGCCATGAGGGCTTGGATTTTTCATCCATCTTCACATCTCCTGCAAGGAAAATTCCAAACAATGTCCCCTCCAGCCTCTTCCGCAGGAATCTTGTGAATGCCACCTCCTGGGCACGAGGCATTGTTCAGGGAAGAATCGGAGTTACCGGCTGCGTTGTGTTAATTTCCCTTCTTGTTTCGCTTCCGCCTATTAAAGCTGGGAAATGACACAACGCATCCGAGCACCACTGACTTCAGCTGCACCTTCCTCCTTGGGCTGAACCCCCCGACACAGCACCACGCTCTGGAAGCCCAGAGCATCCCTGGGATGTAGCCCCCGCAGCAGGGCAAGAACCAAGAGCCTCCTTCTTCCTTGTTTTTTCTCCTTTTCCTTCCTTTTTCCCTCTGTTTTGGTTCACGTGTTTGAGTTTTCCCTCAGGAAAGATGTCCCTCCCTTGCTGCTCTGTTGCTGTGGCAGATTTTACTGTTGGATTTTGAAAAAAAAACCTTTAATAATAAAAAAAAAATAAAGACACAGAAGTAGAAAGAGCAAAATAGGGATTTGGGGAATAGGAAACAAAGTTTTGGGATGGAAGATGGAAAAGCCCTTGGTCTGCCTCCTTCCTGTGGCTGCAATGGCTTGCTCCATGTTGCCAGATGTGAAGAATCAGTAAGAAAAAAGGTAAAAAGGGGGAAAAAAAAAAAACCCAGAACAAAAATAGAGTGGTTTCCTTTTCCATCCAGAAACACAATTCGAGCTCTGCACCTGGGATGCAGGATGCTGCTGGGATGTTCCAGCCGGTCACAGCCAGGGAAAAGCAGCTGTTTCCCCCTTTTACCACCTTATGGCACATTTTATCCAGGTCCCTTAGTGGATTCTCCAAGTCTTCCCAATTTTTGCAAGTCTTACCCCATCACACCCAGTTCTGAAGAGTCGTTCCCAGCCCCAAGCCTCCAAATCCCACTGAATTCTGACTCAGCTCCCACACCAAGGGTTTGTCCATTCAACCCCACCCACTCATCTGATAAGCCATAACCATCCTCAGGGACCTTCCTCGCCTCTTCCCTCCCCATTCCTTTAATCCCAGGACATTTTAACCCTTCCGTGCTCCCCCAGTGCCTCCTGGCTGAACTGAAGGCTCCAGCCCTGCTGGGATTCTTCACAAGTTCAGATTTCTGCTTGGGTTGGGATTTTTGAGTTTCAATGTTATTTTTGTGGAGGAGGGAGAGAAGGATCTTGTGGAGAGGAGGATTTGAAGAGATTCACTTCCTGCCCGGCATTCCTGGGCACTTAACCCTTTGCCAAACATCTCTCTACAGATGGGGAAAGCTCCTTCGGCAAAGCGCAGAGAACCCCAGGGAGGCTGGGAATTGGCTTTGGGATGTGCTGGAAAAATTCTTCAGTTGGGTCCACTCTTGGTAGGAAAAAAGTCTGCTTTGGGGAATTTTCTGGCTTAAAATTGATTAGAATCCTTAAAATCTACAGAAATCTTTGGTTTAAATCCAACAGGAGAGGGATGAGCTTTGAGGCCACTCCCAAGCCCTTCAATGATTCCATGGCCCTGCGCCCCACGACAGAGCTCGTCCTGTACTATGCAAGGCTCATCTTCCTCTTTCCTGGTTTTCTAACTCCCATGTTCAAGAGTCACCAAAATACTGATTTTACACCACCTGATTCACCTGTCTCCTTCGCTTCCCCTTTTCCTTCCCTCTCCAATCTGCACCCATTCCCACCTGGATGCCGCCGGCTCCCCGCAGGAGCTCTGCTATCGCCTTCTCCCCCAGAGTGTTTTTACTCACTATAAAATAAATCCTTGACCGTTCATGTTTCTTCCTCCTGATAGAGATACTAAGGCACAGGAAGGGGAAATGAAGCCAAGACAAAAGAATCCCCCAAAATTTTATGTGAAGTCAGGACTGACTCTGGCTCCCAGTCAGCACCGTCAGCATCTCTGCTTTCTCTCCCAGAAGAATTTGCTATTTATAGCTCTGCTTTGCTCCGTTAGAACATAATCAAAACCATCCTCCCTCCATATGAGAACTCATCCAGCGGCACTAACCCTCCCCGGGGAAAACTTCCCAAGATTTGCAATTCGGCCATCCGAAACGCCTCTGCAGCGGGAAGCTCTCCCACCGCCGGAGCGGCGGCGCGGGCACCGCACGGGACACGCTCAGCCCCGCACGGCTCCGGTCCTGGGCACACACCCGGGCTCCCTCCCGCGCTACCGAGGAGGCTGCTCGGCTCAACCCCCCCGAGTCATTTCCTGCCTCCGCGGGGACGGCCCGGCGAGGTCCCGCGGAACAGGAGCGGAGCCGCTCCGGCAGCCGACACCCAACGGAGGACGATGAACTTCTGCATCGCCGTGCTCCTGGTCCTTCATTCCTTGCCGGGTAAATACATTCCCCGGGTTTTTCAGGGGTTCCTAAGGGCAGTTTGATTTTAGCTCGCTGCTTTGATTATTCCCACGCTCCTGAGATGCCGTGGGGCAGTTGGGAGGGTCTGGAGGCTGAAAGATCTTGGAGGGATTGTCTTGGAGAAAGGGGGCTGCAGGGAAGAAAAACCACCGGGAATACACGATGTAAATTGCTGAAAGCTTCATAAAGCCTGTGCTTGGAGAACAGTGGGAGAGTGAATGTTTCCCTCATTGTGTTCAAATAATTTTCAAATTCCAGCTGGGAGCTATTAGGAGACACAGAGAAAATAACCCAACAGGATTTCCTGAGAGTTACGTGGGCAGTTTGAGGTGGGGAAGAGTGGAGTCAGGGTATTGAGGGAGGAAAGCCCCAACCTGCAGCTGCTTAGGGAAGAGCGTGGTAATCCCCCACCTCTGGGAAGGTGGGACATGGAGCAGCACCAGCTGAGGGGAACTGGAAGCTGCAGCTACCATGCCAAGAGCCTCCCTGTTCCTCTTTCTCTTCTTGCTCCTCTTCTCCAAAGGAACTGACCCAAACACGAAACATCAGGCGAGGGGATTCCCAGCTGGAAGCTCCTTTCAGGAGTCTTAGTGTGACTCCAGTGCAAACACAAGAGCCAGCTCAGAGTGACCTTCTGGGAAAGCTCTGTGCACAGGATAATGTGCCCGAGCCAGAGTTCAAGGCTGCTGGAGCATTGTCAGAGGATGAGCATGGGAAGGAGTGGGAGTGGTGGGGCAGGTCCCAATTTCAGCCCAAATTTCCCCAAAAGCTCAGGATGGAAGTGGGACAAGTCAAGGCGTCCGACACTGCAATGGGTGAGGCTGAGCTGCGCTGTGTCCCCCCAGCAGAGCCCCAATCCCACCCCGGAATCTTCAGCCTCAGTCACTGTTCTCAGAGAATTCCTTAATGAGAGTTTTGGGACCTGGGCTTCTCCCCCAGGCTTTGCCAGTGCTGAGAAAGTCAGGATGTTTTAGGAAAAAGTGGGAGGGTTTGAGAGGGACCTGGAGCTACAGCTGGCCCTGGGCATGACTGAAAGCATCATTCCAGCTATTAATGGTGCAACTTATAATGACAATATTATAATTATCTTACTTATGACTATAAATGAGTATCAAACTATAAAAATAGCTTATTATTCCATATCTTCCATTCTCATGAGTATCTTAGTGTATGAATCTGTGACTATTAGAACATTAATTTTCCCAATTAATTTGATTTAAAAATTTCCCCCAAAAACCAAGCAAACCCACAGAACCTTATGTTTGGAATAGGGAATGAGCCACTCTCTCCAACTGTGACAATGTCACACGGGTCAGAATTTATTTATAGTGGCTCAGCCCTAAGGAAACATGAAGGTCCCTTTTGAGCCCTTGGCAGCTCCGCAGCGAAAGGCAGCTGGATCCTGGATGAGCAGCTCATCCCAGGGGAGATCCAGCCCAGCTCTGGGTCTGGGGTGCAGAAGCGCAGCCAGAGGCTCCATCCCCACAACTGCATCTCTTGCTTCCGGCACATCCACACCCCAAAACGAGGGAAAACCCCAGCCCTGGTCTGACCTCTCACACCTTTAGCTGGGATCTAATTATGGGTCAGGTTGTAAATCCCTCAGTCCCACAGGAAATGGGTTTTGCCCAAAGCACCAATAAATCAATGACATTTCACATGACCCTGAGGCCAGGGCTCGACCCGAGGCTCCACATGATGATCTTCATGTTGTTCCTTTGCTTTCAGGGAAGGCGGAGGTCGAAGATGACATGGAGGAGATCGCACAGGATTTATACGACTACATGGCTCATTTAAGTGAGAAATGCCTTTTTTTAAAGCATTTTTACCATTTTCCACAGGCCACAGGAGCGAGTTGGGATAACTGGGGCTGGGAAGGGATTTATCCGAGTTGCCCAGGTTAATTTGAGTTACACTGGCTGCCCAGGGGGAAAAGCTGGGCGATGACAACCGAGGACATGGGGGAGGGACTCATCTTACCCCATGCTGGACAGGTGTCCCTAACCCCCACAGTGCCACCTCACCTGGAGCTGTTTCCATTCCAGGCAATTACTATTATTCCACAGAAGATTATTACTATGACAACATCACGGCAACCCCCGCCACGTACATATACGAGTTGGATTCATATGAGGTGAGTTGGGTTTCTCTTGGTATTCCCCTAGAAAACAGGTTTTCCTCACCCAAATCTCCACCACAAGGAAAAACAAATGGATTAAAACTGATTTTTAGGCCTCAGAACAAGTCAAGTGAGTTTGACTAGAGTGTCCATGAACAGCAATCAGGGAATGGTTTGAGTTGGGATTTATTTTTCGAGTTTGCACAGAAACAGTGGAAAATTCCTTGTTTTCCCAATTAAATACTATCAAAGCCATCCCAAGGAGGGATCTCTCTGCATAGGAGTTAATCCTACGCTGTGACACACCAGGTTATTTCTTTTTCTCCACATCTAGACGAGCACCACTGGAGAGGTGGATTGGGAGAAGTGGATTCTAGAACAGAATACCACCACCAAAATTCCAGGATTACCAGATACAAATGCTCCAGGGGACTCCAGGGATGCTGAGGACAGTCAGGTGAGTGCTTGTCAGCTCAGGAGCCCTGCCACAGGCTTTTAGCACAATAAAACATAGGACTTTCTGGCTGATTTATTTTCCTTGTCGCACCAGGATTCCCAGGACTCATTGGGATCATCCCTGCAGAGCCAACTCACCCTCATCATCCTCCTCAGCTTCCTGGGTCTCTTGCTATGACCCCCAGACTCCTCCTCCAAAGGTACTCTGGGATTTCAACACTCACTCAAAGTGTGTCCTTTAACCCAGGGAAATCCAATTCTTTCTGAAGCAGCAGCTTTCCAAAACAATGGAAAGATAGCAAACCCTTCCAGGCATCCGGCTGTGATGCCAGGGAACTCACCCAGCTCTGATGCCCCTGATGGCCTGGAGAGGCTTTCCAGGGCATTTTCCCAGTGACCTGTTGGCATTCGGTGGGACCTTCACGGTGCGAGCAACCAGGCGCCTCCCACTGCCAAATACCCTGTTCCATAAAACCCTGGAATGGTTTGGGTTGGGACGAACCACACAGACCAGCTGGTTCCACCCTCCTGCCCAGGCTCCTCCAAAGCTCCACTCCACCTGGCCAACCTTTCCCCTCAGCTGGAGCTCTCCAACATCCCAGGAATACACCAACCCCCATCCCACCACACTCTGGAACCTGCTCACCTTTTTCCCTCGTTCCAGACACGGTGGCTGGGATGGTGACCAGGACGCTGTCAGGTGTGGACAACAACATCCTCTCCACATTGTCTCTGTTCCGGAACTGCCAGGACTTTGTGTCTGAAGGTTTTGGTGGAGGGACGGTGCCGCCCCGCGGCGCGAGCACGGAGAGCTCTGCAAGGCTTCGGTCCTTTCCTGTTTCCTTGGATCCCCCTGTAAATAAGAACCCCTGCCAATAAAATCCCCAACACCTGGTACGTGGTCTCTCATGGTAAATAATCCCTAACAACCACCAGAACTGGAATAACAAACACAAACAGTGCGTGCAGTGCTTGTCCCGTCAGAAGGATCTTCTTGCGCCTCTAAACCCAGCCAGGAGCTTCCAACTTTGTTCCTTCCAGAACCACACCATTTATTTTCCAGAAACACCTGCAACATCTGGGTATGAAGGTGGACCAGAAAACCTCCCACCACCCCAGCCTCCCCATGGAGGGCGAACTGTTGCAGAAATGGGTGGTTTTGGTCAAGAAATCAGAGTTAAATTCTCTTTTAGGGGAAAAAACTGCAATGCCACACTCGGTGTCTATGTTGCTTTTCCTTGAGAGAGTTAACAGGAAGGAGGGAAAACTGGCCCAGGTGTACCCAAGTAACCCTGCAGGACAAAAGAGGTTGAGTCATGCCAAGGGATGTTGAGTCAAGCCAACAGGAGATCCATGGTGGTCACAGTCCCCAGAGCCCTCGGCTCCCTCCAGACATCTCCCAGACCCCAGGAGAATCTCCCGAGCTGCCAGAGCAGGTACGACCCATCCTGCCCACCTCCTGTGCACCCACGGGGCAGCAGGGCCAGCCCCGGCCTGTCCCACCATTCCCAGGTTATCCAGGCCCCCAAGCCTTGGAAAGAAGCAGACTTCTGTTCCCTGCGGAAGCTTAAAGGCTCGAAACAGGTTCAGACGCAGCCGGAGGAGCGAGACCGGATGCGCTGCCTGGCAGTGCCACCTCCTGGCTCTGTGCTGCCACAAAGGAGGATTGAAAAAAAACCAAGAACGCCCCAGAAAATCATTCAGGATCACACAGCAGTGAGATTTCCCATCCTGGAGTGGAGTAAAAAGCAATTAAAGGAAAATAAAAGATGTGGATGAAGGTTATGAGTTTATTTCTAAAAAACCACCCCTCTAATACAGAGAGAGAAGATAAACCAGTTTGTTGTAACCTGGCCTAACTACAAATTGAATTGTTCCCTTCTAGAGCAAATCCTCCAGTTACAAACCTTCCTGATCAAATCCTCACCTTCCAGTGGTGTTCTGGGACAGTGATGCCCTGACACAAACACACCACAGATGGACAGCTGGACACACCTTCCCTGCAGCCAAAGCTGGGAATATTCACCCAAACCTCTTTAGTCCCAAAATGACACCATTCTCCCAGCTCTTTCACAAGTTCCTTTCCCAGATTTACCCTTTTTTCCCTACTCGGAGGAGGTGGTGGCTCCACGGCCACTGTCTCCATGAGCAGCCACCCAGCTCTCCCAGCAAACCCCCGGGATAAGCAGCTTTAACACAAAGAGGATTTTCCCTGCAGTTGTGAGGACCTTTCCCAGTTACCTCCCAGCAGGAAGCAAGCAGAAGGCTCAGGTCTCTGGCATTTTCCAGCAGCTCCTTATCAAACCACCCCAGAGCCAAATCCTGCTGCACCTGCTCCCAGCAGGACTCCCACAGTCCGGGAGCGATGTCCTGGGGCAGCCAAAGCCCACAGGGGCTATTTTTGGGTTTCAGCCCCAAAAGCACCAGTGAGGGACACAGAAACACAGTCAGGGAAGAGCCACCCAGAGTCAGTAGTGAGGAGGGAACCAGCTCCAGGGTCGAAAACACCCTGTTTAGTGACCTGTGAAGGTGATTTTGTGCAGATTTAGGCAATTATGAATGGGGGCTGGGGCTGCTCTCCTGCCTTTAAAATTCCCAAGTTCCCAGTGAATTCCCAACTCCTTGTCCTCACCACTGATAGACTATTGTCCATCAACACGAACCTTAGGTCAGCCCTTCAAGCTCCAGTGTGGGGAACATGAACTGTTTCCATCCACATCCCACGGATCTGAAAAGAAGGAAATAATCCTTCACCTGTTTTTCCTTATTTCTCCCATTTTTCCTCCATTCCCGAACCCACAATATCCAGCCTTTCCAATGCCATTTTAACCCTTTCCTACAAGACAAGACAAACTCCTTGGCTGACCTCTCCCTATTTGATCCTGAAACAGGAAATATTTTCTCCATGGAGTTTACACAAAGCTGGAACAAACCCGAGATTCCCATGTTGGGTTGCTGGTTTTTTGTTTTTTTAGTTCTGTCACCAAGTTGCCAAAATGTCTCTGGTTATTTGTGTCTCCAAAGTTAAAAGTGTCAACACGTAAATATTTGGAACTGCTTGTCCCAGAATTGTCCTGCCTGGGCATGAGGGATGTTGGTGGCTCGCAGGCTCTTTTCAAGGATCATTTTTCAGAAGAAAAGCTTCAATAGAGAAACATTAATTAATTATTAATTATCTATTTTAAATAGTAAAAAGAATTTCCATGGGGATATAAATCCCATCTATCCAGCCGGAGAGATCTGAATTACACATATCCAACTAGAGTAGAATATAAATCCCATCTATCCACCCGGCCCCCCCAGGACCGCGACCNTCAGGGCGCGCGCACCCGCCGGCCCCCGCGCGCGAGCACAAACCTCGCCCCCCGCGCGCCCGGACGGGCAGCGCGCTCGGCCAATGGCGGAGTGCCCCCACTGCCAATGACGGCGGGCACCGAGGAAGCCCCGCCCCGGGGCGTGGCGTGGCCGGGGGGGGCGCCATGCGCCGTGTCATGGAGGCGCAGTGTGCGGGCGGCCATTGACGGTGCCGGAGCTGCGGCGGAGCGGCGCGGCCGGGGCGGCCCCGGCGACCCCCGACCCACTCCCGGCGCACTCCCGGCGCCCGTCGCAGCCGCAGCGACCCTCGCGGCCGCTCTCGGCCACCCTCCCTCGCCAGTGCGGAACCGCGGGAGGGGGGGCGATGGAGATGAAGAAGCGCATCAACCTGGAGTTGCGGAACCGGGCCCCCGAGAAGGTGAGGGGCGGCGGGGCCGGTGGGGCGCGCTCCCCACGCCCCGTGGGGCCGTCGCTGCCGCCTCGGGCCGCGCGGGCCCGGCGGCACCGCTGCCGAATCTGGGTCAGCCGTGGCGCAGGGCCCGGCGGGGCGCGGGCGGCGCTTCCGGCGCGGCCCCGGGACCCGCGGCCCCCCCGCATTCCCCCTCCGCCTCCTCTCTTGGGGTGCCCCGAAGTTCCCGGGGGGCGCCGCGGTCTCGGCTTCCCCCGACGTTAATCCGCCGCTTCCCCCGGCCGCAGTAAACAGGTCACGGCGGCGGCCCCGGCCGCGGCCCGTCGCTCATCCTGGCGCCTTTAATTAATATAATTAACATTGTTTCCCGCGCCCGCCGCCCCGCCGGGCGTGCCGTGGGGTCCCCATACTCCTCCCGCGTCCCCCCGCGCTTCCAACTTTCCATTTCTTTGGACGGAAACATTAAAAAAAAAAAAAGAAAAAAAGAAGAAAAAGCCCCGAACCCCTGGAAACGCGGGGAGCGCACGTGCGCGGCGGGGCCGCGCTGCCCCCGCCGCCTCCCCGGCCACACGCGGGGCTCCGGAGCATCGCTTCCGTCTCCCACCGGGGAAACCGGTGCCTGGCTCGCCCCAAGAGTGAAGTCCTCAGACGTTCGCTTTCCCTGACCTGGCGCACGTGGGTTTTTTGGGGAAAAAACTGCCCAGAACTGTTGATTTAACTCACCCAGTCGTGTTTGCGGGTGGCAGGCACCCGGAGGGCCTCCTCTCGCTGCCGGCGTGCAGCTGCCGGGGACGGAGCTGGGAACCTCCCTCTCACCATCATCTTGCCTTAAAATTCGGTGTCTGTATGAAATAATGGTAGTCTTTTAATGAAAAAATAAAGTAATAGTGGGAAGCTGGCCTCGTGCTGCTTGGGGTCTGCAACACTCCCATAATTTTATTAGTGTGTGGGGAAAGGGAAGAGTCACCTTGTGCCTGTCCTTTACCAAGTGGATGTTCCACTCTAGATAAAATAATTTAAAATTAATTGGCTGCTTCTTCTGCTTCTCCAAGTATGCAACCCGTATTGATTATCGAGTGACTTGGGCACAAGGAAATTATTTATTTGGGCTTAGTTAACCTCCAGGACTCTGGGAAAATAATCTGGAGTCAGAAGGTTTTAGGTTCAGAGAGAAACTGGTTTTATGAGTTTGGTTCTGCACAGTTAAATGATGAGACCTGAGGAGAAGTCGGCAGTTGGCTGCGTGCAGGGCAGCTGATGCATTCTGGCTGCAGTGGTTCTGTGGGGAGCCGTACCAGTGTACTTTGTCAGTGAAGTTTTGGGGTCGAGTGGCAGTTTTTGCAGAGTTTAGTGCGTGCTTAGAGGAAGAGAAACTGCTGCTTAATTTTTAAATTAGGTGGGCGTTGGTGATTTGAGGGCAGAAGTCTGGTCTGATTTTAAATGAAGCCCCAAAGCAGCAGCCACTGCCCAGTCCCTGGGGTGGCGTCCAGGTGAGTGTGGGAGTTTGCTGCTGAGACACCCACACACACCTCCCTGGCCTGTTTGCAGGTGACGGAGTTGGTGCTCGATAACTGCCGGTCCAGCAACGGGGAAATCGAAGGGCTCAATGACTCATTTAAGGAGCTCCAGTTTCTCAGCATGGCCAACGTTGAGCTGACGTCACTGGCCAAACTCCCCACGTTGAGTAAGCTCCGGAAGGTGAGTCTGTCCCGGCTGCCAGCGCTCTGGGATGGCAGTCAGGGGTGATGAGCCGTGGTTGGACCTGTGTGGTGCTGCAGGTGCTTCATGGGCCTCCAAAATGCATTTTTAAGAACTGGGTGTCTCCAGTTAATTACGGCAGGTTGGGCTTGGTCAGCGGCTCTTGGGGCAGTAACTGCTTGGCTGTGGACATGGTGAAGGTCCAGCTATGCCCTGCTGGGCAGGGTGCCTTGGTAGGAGGTCCTTGGGTCACTCACTGCTGGCAGTGAACTCCAGTTCTGGTAACTTAAAACTGAGGTGCCCAAACCCATGAGACTTTAAGGAGCAGTTTATAATTCTCAGCTTAAAGGAACTTTTTGACAGCCAAAGCTTGTTACCTTGGGAGAGTCTTTAAAAGTGATTACATTCTTAAAGGGAGAACAATTAATGATGCAGCTGAATCTAAGGCTGAAAATCTAATTGTTAATAACTTTTTTTTTCTGTACAATAGCTGGAGTTGAGCGACAATGTCATTTCTGGAGGCCTGGAGGTCCTTGCAGAGAGATGTCCTAATCTCACATATCTAAATCTAAGTGGCAACAAAATCAAAGATCTTGGCACTGTGGAAGCTCTTGTGAGTATGAAGTGGGAGGGGCTCTGGGGAGCTGTAATAAGTACTGTTTTTTACCAAGAACCCTTAATATTTTTGCAATGGATTGGTACAAATATTCATCAGTCTCGTAGTTGGTCTGGTTTGATAGACTCAGTGCCATGGTTATAGGACAGCATGTGTAACCCCACTGCTGGAGAACATGTCAGGAATGGGATGTCCCAAATCAGAGATGGTTTGGCTTGTTTTGTCTTTGAGGAAAAGGTAGCCAAGGTGTGTCCTGCTGATTCCCCTGTGCTTGTTCGTTAAGGTGTGTTTGTCTGATGAGTTTTCATTAAACTGTGAAGTGACCCAGATGCAGCCAGGAGTGGGACAGTGAAGCAGAGGAGGGAGCTGCCAGTGGTGATCCATTCACACATTTTTCTGGATGATTGGGGTTTCTGTCCAAAACTGGGCTGTGTGCACATAACCCAACCCCCAAGGTGCGGGGGAGTCTGGGAGCTGTGTGGGAGTTATTGCAAACAAGTGCCTTCGTTGGGGATCTGGCCACTGCCAGCAGCTTGGACTGAACTTTGAGGGAGAAAAATTCTGACTAGAAATGAGGGATGAGGACAAAGTAAAATCTGTTATACTCGGGCTGTGACCCTTCTGCATCTGGGAGCATCAAAGGGAAAAAAACCCTTTTCATTTGTTTTCAGCAAAATCTGAAGAATTTGAAGAGCCTTGACCTGTTCAACTGTGAGATTACAAACCTTGAGGACTACAGGGACAGCATCTTTGAGCTGCTCCAGCAGATCACATACCTGGATGGGTTTGATCAGGAGGACAACGAGGCACCAGACTCAGAAGACGATGATGATGGTAACTTCCTGAAACAAACTGGGGCTAGGAATGGGATGCTGAAATAAAGGTCTCCATGTAGCACAGGTTCTTCCTGAGCAGGAAAGTGCAATTCTGCTCGTGCTCCTGAAGAGCAGAGTACAGAGTGTGTTTGGTATTCATGCACTGATACAGGGCAAAAACTCCCTTCAGAGGGTTCCAGTCATGCAGAAGCCGTCTGGGCTTAAGGGAATTGGACTAAAGATACTTTTGCTAAGACACAAATATTCTCAAAGTTGTTGCCAGCAGTAAAGCCCTTTGTGCCACTGAGTGATACAGAGCAAGGGGACATGCACACTATTTTAAATAAAAAATTACAGTTTTAGAGGGTTTGGTAATGGCTTCAGCACCCTGCTTAAGTATAATACAAATTTTAATTCCAAAAGCTTACCTAGTTCCCTTTGGTCCCAACTTGGTTGCAGTCCTTAAGGGGGCTGTTATGGCTCTCAGCCCCTTCTGCTGGCAGGGTTTTGCATTTGTAGTTGCTTCAGACATTGAGAGTTTTTCCTGAAGCTTGTGATGGAAAAACACTGGGAGTCTTTCCTAGAGAAAAAATGACAAAATTTAACTTGGTTACAGTTATGATCATTTCCCATGTGTTGCCTGGATTTACAAAAAAAAAAAAAAATCCCCAAATCATTCAGTAAAAAAGCTATTAGAGCCAGCCTATCCTGCTATACACAGAGAGGAGTGAATGAAACTGAACTTTGGGTCTATATGTGTGTCCTTCACTGCAGAAGGGATGAAGATGATGATGATGATGAGAATGAAGCTGGGCCTCCAGGAGAATATGAAGAAGAAGATGATGAAGATGATGGAGCTTCAGATTTGGGGGAAGGTGAAGAGGAGGAGGAAGTTGGTCTTTCATACCTGATGAAAGAAGAAATTCAGGTAAAGTTTGTAAATTCTGCCAAACGCAGGAAGCAAAGAGAAGCTCCTGTGGGGTTCTGTGGTTACGGAAAACAGTTCTGGTACAGTTCCCAGAGTACAGAAAACAGCCACCTTTCAGAAGGTGATGAGTAGGGTTCTTGTAGCTATAAACTGGTCACACAAATTACAGGGCAGCAGTACAGCCCTGGGTCCTGGTCAGGTCTGACCCCCTGACGACAGCAGGCTCTCAACAGGAGAACGTGCCTGGTGTGGGGTTTGTGTGCGAGGCCGCGCCAGCTGCAGCCCTGTGTGGGACTGAAGGCCCCTGCGGCCAGCCAGCACTGCTTCTCTGATAACAGACTGCTTCAGTCAGGGAGTTAATGTGGACTGGGTTTAATTCCAGCATTCCAAAGGCCACTATCAGAGGCCTGTTTCCCCATTTTGACTTGTCACACTTGCCTGTGTACAAAATTCCACCAAGCAGAGGGATATAAAAACAAGACTCTGGAGCTGATTGTCAATTTGTTTACATTCCTCATCTATCAGCTTTAGAACAAGACAAAAAAAACCAACACAACAACCTACTCATTCTCACAGTAACTTGGGAAGAGGATACTGTTGTGCACCTTCTCCTCCAGGCCCTTACTGTCTGTGGGTTCAAAGGCAATCTAGAGCTGCTGGCATCTCTCTCACAGTTAATTTGTCAATAACCTTGAGCTGCCTTAAGGTAGTGAACAGCGGGGAAAAGCAAAGAAAATGAGCCTCTGGGGCTGACTGATACCCTGGTGGGGAAGGTGCAGGGAATTCCTGGATTTCTGCTTGGGATCATCATGGAAGGAAGAGTTCAACAAACAGCAGTTGTAAAAATGTCTCCCAATTTTTGTACAGGATGAAGAGGATGATGATGACTACGTTGAAGGAGGTGATGAGGAGGAGGAAGGTAAGTGCTCAAGTATTCAAGTTGTGACTGAAACAATCCTCTATAATTCTTTGTCTTTGTGGGTTTGGGACATGCACATTAACACAAAAACAAAAGTAAAGTAAAAGTGAGGAAGAAACAACAGTTTTCTGAAAGGAAAGACGCTATCTCCTGCATGGTTGGTAATTATTTTTCTCCAATGTGGAGAGGAGTGGGGCTCTGCTGTGCATCTTATTATTAACATACATTGAAAATACCCCTCAAGTGCACCAGAGTCTCCGCTGGCAAAACCTGGCAGCCGGGAGCAGCTGGAGCTTTCCCTTTATCCAGCAGAAAGTGGCTTCTCCATGAGCAATTCTGTCCAATTCTACTGGACAAAGTTCTGTTTGCAAGAAATGGCTTACTGGAGTAAGTTTTTTCATTAAAAATTCCACACGTCTGTCAAGACAAATCCCATAATTTCTCCCATCTCCTCCACATGCTGGGCTCAGTGGAGCAGGTTTGGGAGCAGGATTTTCCACTTGCAAACAGGGTATTTCTGAAGGAGCAGTGTGAATTCTTCACTTGGTACAAATGCGGCCCTGGAGGCAGGACGGGCCACTGGCCAGGGGACGGCTGCTGGGGAATTCCTGGCCTGGCCGGGGCAGCAGTGCACTGCAGGCTCCCACCAGCAGAGCGCACAGCACACCACCCAGAGCCCGGGGATGCTGCGGGATCCCGTGCTGGTCACCCTGGGATGTTCTGGCAGGAACACGTCTGCACCACACTCCCCATCCCCATCCCCATCCCCTGGCTGTAGTGCTGTGTGGGCAGAGCATAATGGGCCACGTGCATCCCTCTTTCCTTAGCAGAGGGCGTCCGAGGGGAGAAGAGGAAACGAGAGCCTGAGGATGAAGGCGAGGAAGAGGAGGATTAATTTGCAGGACCAGACTCTCCCGTTACGGAAGACGCAATAGTGATTATGCAGCTCTGTATGTCCATGTACCATAGATGTCCTGACAGAAATCCTATGTTAACTTTTTATAGCAGAAGTGTGGTTTTACTATTCCTGCCCCTTTTATCATTCCAGGTAAGCTCTGATAGCCCATAGGGAACCTTCTGTAGAGAACAATTTTCAGCCCTATAATCACTGAAGCCATTGGCAAATTCCCCCCACCAGACTTTTCTTTGGAGCTCTTTAATTTCCTACAATCTCATGTGTTGGTCATTGTTAGCCCTGAATCCAACCCCGTACCCCATGGGTTTAATATTGGGAGTTTTCATTCAGGATATTAAAGTTTTTATGCTTAAAAAGCTGAATTGAACAATGGTCTACAGCAAATTCCCCATTCTCTTAAATCAGTTGACTCTAGGCCAAGTTTTCCATGGATTCAACTGGAAACCCCCAACTAGATGACATCCATGTTTCAGTTTTTTAAAAGGTGACTCCTGTGATTTTTTTTTTTTTTTGAAGGCTCCTTTCTGTTTTGGGTGTTCCAGGGTAAAGCCTCTTTAGGTTTCAGAGGATGTTTTTGTTTTCCTGCTTGCTCCAATGTTCAGTGTTTGGAGTATTCACTAGATTCCTTCTCGGGTGTATTTTGGCCAACTGAAAGAGTTGTGATCCTTAAAGGGTTGCAATCCATGAATTTTCTCCCAAGTCCATTGTCACTGCAGGTATTAACAAAGCAATTAATGTGTAGTTTTAAACCTTTTTGCTAGAAATCTTTGTTAAACCTTCACTCACTTTGCTCTTGCATTGTCATTCTGGGAATTCTGCACCACTCATGGCTATAAAATGTGTAAAATAGATGAAATATGCATTTCTGATGCAGAAGTGAACGGGTAACTCCTCCAAGTGTGTTGTTTTCCACCCCCCAGCTTTTCTAGAACTGTTGAAGGGAAGGATGAATCCAAGTTGGCCCTTCTCTGCACGTCACCTCTTAAACTGTTTAAATCTGGCTCTAGGCAAAACGCTCAGTTTGTGTACAACAGTTGGGAATATTTGGGGGTTTACATGGAGTGGCTGCAGAGATGCGTCAGGAGCAAGCATGGGGGACGTGCAGAGAAGCTTTTTTTTCTAGCAGCCTTTATAAATCCTAATCTGCCCCAATGTATCATCTTTCCTGTTGGAAAAAAATTTTGACTTTCGGCATTCCTCCCTCAGGCGTGATCTGGGTTTCACACAGTGCAGTCGTGGTGTCACACTGACTGACATTGTCTCACATAGGTCCTGAACCAAATATCACACACAGCTTTATTCCAGAGACTTATTTTTGTATCTGTCCTGGCTGTCAATAGCTGCCAGAAACTGGGGAGAGCCTGTGGGTGGGAGGAGGGAGATTCCTGGGCCTAAGCGAGTCAGTCCCTCGTCACCTGGTTCCCTGTGGATGTTCCTTAGGAATTTCACACACTAGTTCAGTGTGACCTCCAGCCCTTTGGTGGAGTTTAGATCATGCAGGGTTGAAGTTCTTCAAAGCCCCACTCTCTGTGTGTGGTTTTTCCCCCCAACTAGAGCCTTAACTCTGGGTTCCTCCTGTAGCTGTGTAGCGGGGCTGAACCTTCCTGGCCTCGAGGTGGAGTCTGGCAGGCAGTGGTACACTCGGGAACAACTGACTCCTTGGGCTTTGTGATTTTGAGGGAATATCTCTAAAGACACTAGAAAAGCTGTGGTGAAAGTTCCTTTGCAGCCACAACCAAGTCCTGTGTTTGTGATGAGTCCTGGGTGAGTCAGTGCATGGTTGTCATGTCCTGAAGGCTCTGGGCGAGGCACTCACTCCGTGCTCAGCTTTGAGAGAAAAAAGTGTTTTCCCATCCTTTTGCTTATTGTCTTTAGATTGAAACTTGTTATTTATAAGTGTGTACGTTAGAGCACCTCCATGTCAGGGTTTTACTTAACTGTCTGTACTGATGCAGATAAAATTAGTTTTAAATGGAAAAAAAAGAGTCTATTTTGATGGATTAAAATAATGTGGGTGGTGGGCTTGTTTGGACGAGCGAGTCCAGCTCCTGAGACCAGACAGACTGAGCTCCGAGGGGTGACAGCCCTTCCCTAGGCCAGACCTCCCACTTCCCAAACACCCGCAGTGCCGTGTCAGCCACCGCGTGGAACCTGAGCCCCTCACCAACCCAAGAATCTCTTTGTCCCGGTGTCACCATCCCCGGTCCCCTGTCCCTCCGCTCGGCATGCAGCAGCAGCGTTTTTTAATGAGGAATTCAGAGCCTCCAGATAACTTTTGAAACTTTTTTGCTTGGTGGGTGGTCTTTTCATGCAAATACGTCAGGGTGGGTTTTATATTTTGTAGAGGTTTTGTCCTATTTTAATGCTCTTTGTATGGCAGTCTGTATATAGTGTGGTTTGGTTCCTTCTCCAACTCTTTCCTGAAACTTTGGAGTAACTGATTTTGTGCAACTGTGTTTTGAATAAAGCCATGACAGTGTTAAATTAAAGACAACAGCCCTGCAGCACTCTTCTGGTAACTTTTAGTTGTAACAAAACATGTTTCCTCCCCATGTGTGCTGTAAATTTTAAATTAAAAAGTTTTCAAACCGAATTATTTCAAATAAATTGAGACTATTGTATTGGATTACTTCTCGGGGTCTGTTCACCTGTGGAGAATAGGATGTTTCTCAAGGAATGGAGTAAGGGAATTTTCTGTCCAGTTGTGTTTATGTTTAAATGGGGTGGAAATCTGCAGAATGGTGTGTGTTTCTGGGGATGGAACTTGCACTTGTGGTACATTAGTCCTTGGTAACATTGGAACAGTCATGGAATGATGATCTGGAAAACCTGAATGGTTCCCCGAGTGTTTCCAGGTGAGTTTAACACAGATGTCATAGACATCCGAGTCTGGGTGAGTCTTTATCACAGATCCTGCCTTGTGCCCAGCAGCCTGAGCCAAGTCTGGTGCTGAAATACTCCTCACACAAGAACAATGTTTAAAAAAAACCCTGCTGCTCCTCCCAAGCTAGAGAGAGTATTGTTTTATCTTGGGATTAGTCCAGCATTCCTGGCAAAAATCCCTTGGATGCACTTGAGAAAGCCCTTGGCAAACAGGCTTTTCTGCTGCTGGATGAGCAATTAGGCAAGAAATGGGTGGTGATTTTCTGGGATAGTTATTTCATTTTAAAGGGTGGGGAAGAATGGCTGTTCCAGCTGAAGCCCCATGCTGGCGCCTCTATCCTCTGCACCCATTTCCCACTGGCTCTGGGGCCAAACAGGGAACCTGAGTTTCAGGATGACTTTGAACAGGTTAAATCCTTTTTTTGGGGGCTGCAGGTAGGTGAGGTAAAACCAGGCTGTCACATGGTACTTTGACGGCATGGAGAGAGGAGAAAGCCCAAGTGGTGTGTGGGCACATTTTCAAAGCCAGGAAAAACCTGCTGTGTGGCTGAGGAGTTCCTCAGCTTGTCATGACGTGTGTGGAGCTGCCCCTCCCTGCCCCAAACATCTGGTTTACACAGCTCACCTGCTGCCACAACGCCAGGCACCTGTCGCTGCCGGGGCCTCGAGGTGGAACTGGGCAGGGACCCAGGGATGCAGCCGCTACCCGCGGTCCAGCAGCGCCCTAGTCTGCGGTCTGTCCCACTGGACAGCTCCCCCGCCCTCCATTTTGTTGCAGTGAGGGGAAGCCGTGCCGGCGGGCGGCTCCCTCCGTCCTTCTCCTTCCTCCTCTCCTCCTTCTCCCGGGGCTTTTGTTTTGTGGTGCCCTTTCTTGCTCCCTCCCGGGCACTTATCTCCCCCTCCCAGTGGGGCCGCTTCCCCTCCTTTTCCTTCCTCAGGGCTCGGGAAGCCTTTTCCCCCAGCCCAGGCCCCCGCCTGAGGGGGCGGCCGGACCCCCGAGCGCGGGAAACCGCGACCCACGGGGCTCCCCGGCTGCGGGCAGCAGGGGCCGGGCCGCGACCCCGCCGCTGATTGGCTGAGATTTGCCGCAGTTCCGCCCCTCCGCCTTCCCGCCACCCGCGCGCGCGGCGGCCCGCCCACGGCCCCTCAGGCCCCTCACGGCGGCGCTGAGGTGGAAACTGCTTCCAAATGCCCCGTTTACCGGCCCCAAACAGCTTCTGCTCCCCCCGTCAGCCTTCAGGAGAGCCTTTTCCCCTCAGGCTGTGTGAACTTCATCCCGGTGGTGGAAAACATCGTGGTTCGGAGTCCAAACGGAGAAAAAAACCGAAAACGCAAACCGTGATCCTGAAGGTGGCTGTCAACGTCATGTGAGGAAGGGTAAATTCAGCCAGGCTTTGTTACAAATGCACAAGGTGAAAATAGGAAGAAATTCCTCATAAATTTTTTCAGGTTGCCCAGTTAAGCCTAGTAGCAAGGGAACTCCAAAGTGTGTGTTTTCAGGCAGCTCCTGCTGCTTTGTAGTTCCTAATGTCCCCCAAATTGCTCCTGCTTTCCCAGGGCTATGTGGCATGTGCAGGTTCCAAGGCAAATCTCCGCCTTTCTCAACTACATCCCATTGCCCATTTCTAGGTTAATTCATCCCAGCCACAATACTGAAGGGATTTGGGGTTATTGTTGTGACCCAGGTGCTTGGGTCAGGGGAGTGAAGGTCTGGGGCTCCCACAGGTCAGACTTTCAAAAAAGGGAGGGTTTTTTTGGTATGAAATGTGACCAAGAACTACTAGAACTATCTCTTGCCATTCCCGCACATTCCATAATGATCAGTTAGCCTTTTTGCCCCTTATTCTCCCTCAAATGAAATTAATTTTAAAAACCCCATACTGCCGAGGATATAAACCCCAAGGGTCTCTCAGTGCCTAGACCGCAGGCAGCTCATTTTTAACTTTCCTCATCTATATTTTTTTGTGTGAATGGTGAAGCCTACATCCTCGTGGAATCCCATGAATTCAGAAATTTGGCCTTGGAGAAAACTAAAATCCTTTGAGCTGCATGATGGAGTAATGAGAAATCTCAGAATGAAAACTGCCCCATTTTCCAGCAAACAGAGCTGCTGTTGATTTTGGCAACAGAGCTGCTGTATGCTAAAAATACACCAGTTTCACTGGCCTTACCCATTGCAAAGGTCTGAACCAAAGAACAAGATCTGAATTTACAAGATAGAAAGGACGCTTGAATTATTTTTATCCGTTTCTGAGTCTCTGGGTTGTGCCAGGGGTTGCACTGTCGCATTAGATGTGCACACTCGTGTTCTCCATTTGCTCATCGATCGACTGGCACAAATGGAGAATCAGGAATGCAGCTCCCCCGGGGTACCAAATTGCATGGGATAGGACAGGAGGAGTCAGGGACAGCAGCTGCTTGAAGCAGGACATGGAAAATGTCCCTCTGCAGAGCCCGGGGCAGGGAAATTCCTGTTCCTACTGCTGTTGGGAGGTTTCTCACTGGAGTTAGAGTTTGGTCTCTTGGGGAACACTCTTCTGGCTTTAAATTTTAAAATTACAGTTTATAGTATGGTTCATAGTATGCTTGGTTTCTGCTTTGAGCGTGTCTCATTAAAAAAAATAATAAAAATGAGCCCCAAAATAGCCAAGGAAAGTCTTTCCTACTGTTTCTAATTGAATTGGCACAAATGAGGGGGAATCCAAAAATAAATGTTTGGCCACAACAGCAAACCAGCAGAAAACCACAGGACAGATTAAAGCTGGGAACTCCTGGCACTGAGAAAAGGATTCTGTTCTAGGAAAAAAATGACCCCAGAGTATTGGTTCATGTTGGAAAAGGAGCTGGTCTCTCCTGTGCAAATGAAACATGTTCACACAGGGTGTTCGAGGGGCATTTCTTTCTAGACTTAGAGTTAAATAAAATAATCTAGTGATGACTGAGGAGCAGCCAGCCAGAGCTCCTCAGCATTGCTTTGGTGAAGCACTGATATCTTCTGGCCATTTGTGAAGGGCTTGGTCACATCCTTGTCCCTGGGAATGCTGAGGACACGCAGGAATCATGTTTAATGAGGAATCTGAGGCTGGAAGGGAGCTCCTGGCTAATGGCGTAGTGAAACTAAGGTGTCCCTGCAGCAACTGCCTCTCTGAACTCATTTCAGAATCACATCTGTGTCTCTCAGCTTCCATCACCATGATGAGTCATAATTGTTCTGCCTGAAAGTGTGCTGTGGTGTTTCTTCTACACTCCGTGTGTTTTGAGTGAGCTCCCATGTCACAGCAAAGCCCAACTGGAATAAATTGGGTAATTGGTGTTCCTGGAAACCAAGGACATCTTCAATCTGTTCTTTCATCAGTGTCACTGTTGGAGGATCCCCACCAAAAGCCGTGGGATCAGCCTTGGGAATTCAAGTCTTGCCCTGCTTTGTGCAAGTCATGAGTGTATTTAAGGATGTAATTGTGCGCTGATTTTTTAATGCTGAATACTGGCTGAGCTCACAGCCCCTGTACACACCCATACTCCCGATACAGTCGTGCAGCTCCAAAAGCTTCTGGTGTTAAATTCTGTGTTAGGGATGTGCTTTGAAGCACTGGCTTGTGGAGATGAGAATGTTTTCTCTGATGATCCACTGAGGGGTATCTCCATCTCAGTCATGTAGTGCTGGGCAGGGGGAAGGTTGCTTACTGATGAAATCTCTTACATTAACATAATACACAAATTAATGAGTTTTTTCCTGAGAGAGCCCTTAATTTCCCTCAGTCATCCAGAGTTCCTCCTCATTCACATCCCTGCCCAGACCACACCATTCCTCTGCAAGCAACAGAAGGCATGGAAGGAGGAAGAATATTAACCTCTCTCTGCTCTGAGGTTCTGGATTGCTGGAGGCTTCAATTGCTGCAGAATTTCTGCATGAATGTTAAGCATTCTCACTACAAAGAAAACTCCCAGATCAGCACTGAAAAGCAAAAAGTATTCCCTAGAACAAAGTGAGGAATCCCGAAAAAGACAGGAATAATCAAATGCCTGCAGAGACAAACTGGTTAAATTTGGGGATTCTCTTGCATCTCAATGCAAGTTTTTGAAGTGCATTAGTAAACTTCCCAAATCACTCTTCCTCCTCTCCCCAACACACCTGGATTTCTAATGGTGTGGAAAATGTGCTTCCACTGGGAATCAAACAGGTCTGGACCAAAGTTAGGGCTGCCTGGCCAGGGTGGGAGCGGGCACCACTCGGGTTTGCACTCCCGTGATGTATTTTCCTGTCAATCCGTGCGTGCGCTGCACGGGGAGCCGGGCTCCAACACGCTGCTGCAAACCCGTGTGGTTCCTCCTGTGCCGTGTGCGGAGCAGGGAAAGGAAACAGTTCAATAACTGCAGTTCCATGGAAAGCTCCCGATGGCTGTTCTGTGGGAACGCGCTCCCAGTCCTGGTGAGCTCGGGTTGCGGAAGCCCTGGACCGGGAGAACGAGCACTAGAGGGCACAGCGCGACCAGCGACGGGCGCGGGCTTTGGCGAGGGGGAGGCAGAGCCCGACTGTCTCTGAGCTCCCTTCCACCCGTGAGAGTCCAAGTGACTCCTTAAAACGGCACCTTTTGGAAGGTTCTGGGCTCATTAGCTTCAGTAATTCAAGGACGAAAATGCGGCAGAGAATCAGAGAATATCCCGAGTCGGCAGGGACTCTTGGCCAGAGAGGTTGTGGACTCCACATCTCTGGAAGTGTTTGAGATCAGGTTGGATGTGGCCTGGAGCCACCCGGCCTAGTGGAAGGTTTCCCTGCCCACGTCAGGCAATGGGACTTGCAGGGTCGGTAAGCTTCCTTCCCCACTCAAACCATTCCATGATGCTGTGACTCCAAATCCTTACCCTGCACAGGACATCCCAGTGCTGGCAGCACCTGCTTCCATCCGTGGTGATGCTTGAAGAACTCGTGGTGAGCTGAAACATACCTAGTTTCACACAGTAATACCCACACACACACACACATTTTCCATAATTCTTCATCTCTGACACGATCCAGCTTGGGTGATGATGACCCAGATCATCCCCTCAGGTGTGACACCTTTAATGTAAGGCTCCCTCTGACACCAGTGTAAGGAGGATGGCCCTTCTCTGTTTCAACACAAAGACTGAGCAAACAAGGAATTAATCAAATCAAATTAATGAAAAATGAAAAGGATTTTTATTTTTAAAGAATGAATCAAAACGAACAAGTTAAAATGAAGGAAGTGGAAACGCTGTCTCAGCATTTCTGTCCACATTCCATGAATGACCAAAAAAGGGGAAGGTGAACTTGTTGGCAGGAACTGTGAAAGAAACAGGAGGAAAATCCAACATCCCTCTGTTACAACACCCCGGAACTTAGTCAAATAAAGCAGATGTGTTTAAAATGAGAAATGCAGCACCAAAAGATAATGACAGAGCATGCTGGGAGGTGAGGCTCTGCAGAAGTTGTGGTGCACTGGGATTATCAAGAGCATGTAGGTAGAAGAGTGAAAAGAATTTTGTTAAGCACAGGAAGGAATCAAAGACAGAAAATGCAGGAAATACGTGGTTGGAATTGACTAAACTTGGTGGGTTTATGCTGTTCTTTGCACTGGGTACCGTGGAAGTTTGGTGATGACAGACTCTCCTGATTCTGATCCTTCTTGCTGCCTGCCAAGAAACCAAGATTTCCCAAGATATCTTTACTTTCCTATGACTTGATTTCTAGAAACCTGGAAGGAAAAACCCCAGAAGGAGTAGTGTTTCCATTTCCTTCTGGTTTCATTTCCCTATGTATCCAATAACATAAATAATCTTATAAGTGATATAAAACATTTCCAGAAAGGATACATTGAAAGCATGAAGCCCTCAGGATCCTCTGCCCAAACAAACTCCTTACTTCCCCCTCTCTCTCTGTGTTTCAGTGAGCACTCCAGCAGCCTCATTGTTTGGATAATTCAGGGTGCCAGATGGCTGTAAATATGTTCACAATCCTCCTTACCCTGCTCCCTCCTCCCTGGCACCCTAACTGGTCTTCCTGGTACTGAGCACCTGGTCTGTTCCCATTTGGAGTCTCCCTTCTCCCCTCTGGAGCTAAATTTGCGCTACTGGTTTGTATTTTTCCCTTTAAATGAAGTGGGGAAATCTTAGGGAATGTTTTGTGCCAGGGAATACTGAATACTTCCTCCACTTGCACCATCAGTGAATAGAAAACGCGCCTCCTGCCCTGTGGCATCAGCCTCCTTCCCGCAGGAGTCCTGTCCCTGACAGAGGAAGGTGCAGCTCACCTGCCAGGGATCACGAGGGAGGAGCAGCTTCTTCCTATTTTGAGCACAGCGATCTCATACTTACCCTTGGCACGGGGTTAGGGCACGCAGAACAGGGTGATTCATCCCAAATCATGCCCCGAGGACCTGGCAGAGGCAGCGTTTGCACAACCGGCCCCATTCTTCTGCCTCACAGGCTCTGGATTCATTGTCATACTCTGATCCTGTTATTCCATAACTCAGGAGGGCCCAAATCCTGGGGCCTGAGCCCCTGAGATAACTTTTCTTTGTAATGAAATGTTCCCAAACTGCTGAGCAGTAAGGAAATGACAGAAAACTGTTTCAATGGCACTGTAAAAAAAGGAAGTTGGTTTTAAAACACCTGAAAATACAGGCAGTGACGTGTTGAGAACTGAGGAATAACTGAGGTCACGAGCTGCCTGAGGAACGCTGCAGCAGCACAAACTCAGGTCATGGGAACAGTGAGCTGTGCCCATGAAGAAACAAGAATTCAGCCAGATTTGTCTGTGCTTTTTCTCTCGTTGATAAGCTGGTGGGTGAATTCTTCCCTGGAAAGCAGGAGGGAGCAGATGGCAGCAGGCAAATATCTGACTTGAGCAAGGACAGAGAAACTGATTTTCCAGAGGATCTATTTGACATGCAGAGGCCAAATGTTATTTTTATGAGCCAGTATGAGCCAGATCTCTCATTTATTGAACTTTACCAGTCTGTGGCCTGCCAGCAGACCTAACCCAAGTGACCCTGTGACCTATAAAGGACAAGAGAGCCAGCAGCCTGGAGCAGGCATTCCGAGCAGGCTTTTCCAGGAACCGTTAGGATTCTGGATGCCACCTCAGGATTTCTGGGAAGCACGACTCCCAGCTCGGTCTGCAGAAAGGTAGACGCTCAGATTATATATAGCAGCACGTGGGCTGGGAGGAGAAACACTGGGCTGCACGGAGCTGGAGGCTGCTCTGGAGAAACCCAGGGAGTGTCTTAGGGTGCAGCACAAACCACAGCGGCACCTGGCACGTGGCACTGGGCCCGCACTGGCCCGCGGGCAGCCGGCACTGCCGGAGTGAAGGAGGTCCCTGGGCAGTGCCAGGGGCAGGTTGGGTGCATGCAGATTGATCCCTTGCTCTCAGCTCTTCTTCATCCCGTTCCACCCTCTGCCATGGGCAGGGACACCTTCCACTAGCCCAAGCTGCTCCAAGCCCCATCCAACCTGGCCTTGGACGCTTCCAGGGATGGGGCATCCACAGCTCCTCTGGGCAGCCCGTGCCAGGGCCTCCCCACCCTCACAGGGAAGAATTCCTCCCCAAAATCCCATCTAAACCTCCTCTTTTTCAGTTTAAAGCTATTAATGACTCAGCCCATTGAGAGTCCTTTAAATAATGATGTCCACATTTCCACTGGCTCATTCCAGTCAATGCCAGACCTTTGCCTGCTGCCCATGTCAGCCTGTGAGCCACAGACTCCTCCAGCTCTGAATGGTTCCCTCTGTCCTCCTGTCCTACATGTATGGGCTCTTTATTCCGACCACAGGCCCTGTTCCCTCAGCCCCGGGGCAGGGCTTTGGAGGGAGAAATCACCAGTTCAGTGCAGCACTCCCAAGCCACTGGTGTCAGGAGGGGGCTGAGCTCTCCCCTTTGAACTCTGGCTGGTCTGGCCTCTCCCAAACATTCCCAAATGTTAAAAAAATTTAAAAATCCTCTCTTGTCTCTGAGCTGGGATGATTTGTGTCAAAACAGAGCAACCAATTTTTAAACACATTACAAATTAAGGAAGTGGAAGGGTCACTGTAGTTTTCAGTCCCTCAGGACATTTTATAGAATCAAACAAATCAGCAGTGTCTGAAAGCAGAGATTTGATATTCCTGGGCCAGGGTCAGGAAACACTTCCAATAGGTACAACTACAGCTGCACCTTTCACCTTTTCCGTGGTGTCACTTTACCAGGTGTCACGTCAAACACCCCCGGTGTCAAATCAGCCCCTCTGGCCTCTCAGGGAGAGGAGTATGGGGATCTCTGAGCCTGGTGAGGAACTCTCTGACAGCTCAAATTGGATTTAGGGAAAAAAAATCCAAGGTACCGTACCATGTATCTCACCAAAGAATTCCTTCCTGAAGAGAAGGAAACATGCACAAATCTCCACATGTGCCTATTCCAGGGATACATTTGCACACAGGTATATCTGGCAGACAAAACCACTGAATTTTTCTCTTTCTCTCTTTTTTAAGGGAAGTGGGTCTGTTCTTGCTGGGCTTTAATTTGAAAACCCAGTTGGAACTTGTTAAGTCAATAATTATTCTTGTGAATGTGGGTCAAACTATTTTATGTCTCTTTCTCTCTAGGGACTTGGAAGAAGATTCAATCCTCTGGCACGCCGAGATAGGAAGCACCACACTTCCCATTTTATTTCAAAAGCACAAACTGATCGTCCCATGGGGGAAAAAGCTGATGAGGGACAGGGTCGTGTGAGGGAGCGGCACTGCTGGCGTGCCAGGTGTTCACCTACAGCTGCTGACACAGGTGTCCAGGAAGGAATGCCCCCAGCTCTGATAACATATCGGCGTGCCTTGGGAACCCGTGGAATTTATTCTAAAGGTATGCTGAACATATGATTCAGTTGGGATATTGGAGGGTCTATAGCTTCCCACCTTCCACCTCTGGACAAAAATCCTACTTTGCAGTTTTATTCCTGTGAACTGCTTTGTTAGGTGTCATTCCAGCCTGCAGAATAGCCCACTGCTACTGGAACAACATGAACCCATTTCTGCTTTACACCCGAGTTTTGCTGCCCGTCAGCAGTGTGAAAGTTGCCTCCAAGTGTAAATTCTATTTAAAGCCACAAAAAGTCTCATAATCAGTACCTCCTGCTTTCCAGTGGCCTCTCAGCACTGCAGAGACACTGCAGCTGCTCCCTCTGTCCCCAAATCTGCAGTGGGTGAAACTTAGGGTGGGCATGTGTCATGAGGCTGATCTGTGGGGCTGCACCCCAAAACTCCCTGGGCAGGAACTCTCTGGGGTGGGGTCAGCTCTGTCTGAGCACAGCCCCTGCGGCTTGTGGGGGTTTGTTGGGTCTTCAGCCCTCTCTTCCCAGGCTGTTGGGGGCCAGTGTTTCATAGACTCCTGGAATCGTGCAATAGTTTGGGTCTTGGGAGGGACCTTAAATCTGATCCAGTGCCACCCCTGCCATGGGGAAGGGACAGGCACCTTCCACAATCCCAGACTGTCCCAAGCCCCTTCCAACCTGGTCTTGGACACTGGGGCTACCACAGCTTCTCTGGGCACCCTGTGCCAGGGCCTCCCCACCCTCACAGGGAGAAATTTCTTCCCAAGAATTCCATCCTAAGGTGTCTCTCTGTTATTCCCTTAGAAAGGCAGAGGATGGAGGAAGGCAGGGAGGAGGGGGTTTGCTTAAATCTTTTGAGGCAGAGAGAGAGAAAATAACAAAAAAAAGGCGCCGGGGCTGGGAGGGTGGGTGGGCTCTTGTGTGCCGCATGCAGCCGGGGTTCCTCGCCCCACGGTCCTTATTTGGCTGGGAGCAGGAGCATTCCAGGGATTGGCTGTGCGGGGAAGCAGGCAGGGAGTGCAGGCACTGGAGCCGAGTGCCAGCTGACGAGCACAGCACACGCTTGCCCACTCCTCAGCATGTGTTGAGCAAATTGCAGCTATTTTTATAGGAGACGCTTTGCCTACATCTTAAGAATCCAGTCCCAATCCCGTCTCCCTGTAGTGTAATGGGAAATCCCCTTCCCAGCCCCCTTTTCCCTGTTCTGTATGTGTTTTCAAGGCACAGTTGGGCAGAACCCAGAGTTCTTGGCCATTATCAGACTGCTCTGCTGTGCACTGCCCAGCCAGGGCGCTCTGTATTCCTGTAATGATCCAGCGTTTTGTCTCCAGACCCAACATAATTGCCACAGCGGACAATACCAGCCCTTTCTGGGCATGGCAGACGGCTGCTCCACTGCTGGGTGAGCACGGCCCCTTTGTGCAGTGTTGTTCCCGCATGGACAGACCCACCGGCCGGGGGGCGAAGCACAAAGCCACGTCTGTGCTGCCCTTGGCTTCGCAGCTCCCGCGGGCTCCCTGCACCGTGCCAGCGCCTTTGGGAGTGCACCGAGGGCAGGGGCCGGGCACGGGGAGGCAGCAGAGAAACAGAGCGGGAAAAGCTGTGACGGGTGAGCAGAGGGGCACGATCCCCACAGCTGCCCTCGGGAGCTGCAGGGCCTCCCTGAAGGGAGCAGGGCTGGGCTGCTCAGGTGTGCCAGGGGCGGCTGCACCAGCAGCTGCTCGTGGTGACCTTTCAGCCCTTCCCGGAGCGTGTGCTGGCTCTTCCAGAGGCCTCCACTCAGAGCAGCGTGGCAATGAGCATTCCAAAATCCAAGGAGGCTTGCTGGTATGGGAGTCACAAACACAGCACCTCGCTGGCATTATCTGGGATGCAAGGTCACAAGGAAGGTCCAGTGATTAGTCTGGTTAAGCCAAACTCATTGAGAAAGGTTTGGGGTTTAGTTTCATTTTTTCTTTAATTTAAAAAATCTTGTCATCGCAGCCAGGAAAGGAAAGAGAAAACACCAAGCACAACCAGGAAGTAACTCTGTGGGTTTAATATTTTTGTGGACTATTTGCCATGTAGGTAAGGGAATTAGGTTTCCTTTTAAAAAACAAGGAACAGTTGGATGTTACCACAAGTGAACTTGTGAGACACAGCCACGTCCTGCTCGTGGGTGTGAAAGCTGAGCCAGCCCGTGAGCCGACGATCTGAGCTCTGCTCCGGGCTCAGCTTTCCTTCCAGCAGGGCTGATTCAGATCTTGGGCAGCCCAAGCAGAGCCTGCTGCTGTCTGACTATGACACCTGAGAGAGCAAGGCAAACCTACCAAAACTGCCATTGGCTTGTGGTGTCTGGCTCCCGCACACACCCCCTGATTTTTCAGAAAAGGTAAAAAAAAGAGAAATGAGAATGGAAAAGCCCAAACCCCCCCCCCCAGTTGCCTGTGTGGGCTGTCAAATCCAAGGCTTTGATCCTCTGGTTGCACAGAAGGGAAGACACATCGCTGCTACCTCCCACTGCTCGGGGCCAAGGGGGTCTGTGAAGCATTCATGGCCTGGCAGGATCAGGGTGGATATGGATCATGTTGCTGCTGCCCTTCTGGAGGGCTCTGTGTGCTCCCCAAAGTAACAGCTGCTAACCCCAAGCTTTCTAGGGGACTGTGCCAGGACAGAGCTCTGTGAACTGCACCCAGCAAATGCCTCAATGGCCTGTGTAACGCTGGAGACCAGCCTGGACTTCGCACATCTTCAGGAGAGTTCCTGGATAATGGGGACTTCCAGCCAGTGGTGGGGATGGACACCTTTTTTGACCTTTTAATGTCATTTATTTCTGAGAGGGAACAGGGCAAGTGTCCCAGTTGAAAGAGTTGTAGTTTGGGGCACAGCCCAGACGTGAGAGCAGCAATGCCAGGGCTCATCCAGCTCCACCCCATGGGATGCTCCAGGCAGACATGGGCAGTTCCTGGGAACCAGTGCTGCTCCTGTCCTTGGAGCGTGACAGGAGCTGGGGCCTGCAGTGCAAAGGGAGCTCTTACAAAGGAGGTATAAACTGCAACTGATTTATTGGAACACTGGGTTGATTCATCAGGAGATGTGATGGAGGAAAGGAAGGGTCCAAGCTTTGAGAAGCAAATTTGGGTGAGAACAGGCACCTTTTCACTCTTTTGAACACTGCAAATAATAATAATAATTAAAAAAAAGATCAGATGGCCGCCCTCCCCAGTCCCTCCCTCCCACCCAAGGCTTGCCTTCACATCATGCTCTTCCTAAACTGCGACTGTGAGCTCTGTTTGGGCTTCGAGTCTGACTGCTGCAGCTCAAACTGTTTGTACAGGTCCCTCAGCTCTTTGATCTCCTGCAGCACCCTCTTGGCTTGGCTCCAGGTGGAGGAAGCCTCCCCCAGCAGCCTCTCAGATTCCTGCAGGATCCTTTCAGAGTCCGACTTGGAAGATGATGAGGAAGAAGAGGTGGTGGTGGTGATGGTGGTGCTGGTGTTGGAGTCCTTGGTCTTTCTCTTGCCTTCCCCGTAGCCCTTCACCTCTGTCAGCAGTTCCTGAGTTTTTTCCAGTTTCAGTGCAACCAGTTCCTGTATCCGGGACAGCTGCTCTGGCTCTGCCGAGGCAAAATGAGCCTCCAGCCCCTTCCTCAGCACTGCCCGGTGCGTGGAAGAGTCCCGTCGGGAAAGGATTTCTTCCATGGAGGCACATTTATTCTTTTCTGAGTGCGAGAGCTTTTTGGGGACCTGCGGCGTGTACATGGTCCCTTTGTCAAAGGAGTCCTTGCGCTGCCCAGCTCTGTCCCACGAGGTCACCTCCTGCCGCGGGAGGCTCCCTGTCCGCCCCTTCTCCGGTGCCTTGGTGTTCTCCGAGTCCGAGCGGCGCCGCCCAGCAGTGAGGTGTGCCACGGACTTGTCCAGATCCACACGGAAGCTCTCCTCGCAGGTGCCGTGGTCCTCCGGAGAGGCGTCCTCCTCCTGGATCAGGTCAAGGGTCAGCATTCCGTCAGAGGTTGAGGTAGATGCCTGGAGGAGCAGAAAGCAGAGCTGAGTTGGCACCGGAATGGCTGCCCCTGCTTCCAAGGGTCTCTGCACTGCGGATACACACTACAGAGAGGGAGCGGGAATGCTCCCTCACTCGGTGACACAGCCTGGGGTGGACTTTGCCAGAGGGTTTGCACAGTGCAGTGGTCCACGAGAACAGAGGATGAGGGCTGATGACCCAGAGCTGTCCTTAGGGCAACTCTCAGTTCAGGGTGGAGGTCCAACACCAGCTCTCCTTGCACTTCCTTACAAATGGAACACTGCCAGGGAATTTCACCCAAGCAGGTGTCTGGGATTGGTTGTACCTACCACAGCCATGAGGTGACCCCGTGTGGGAGGGCGCCGGGAGTGCTGGATCTTGGCTCTGTCACGTGTCGGGTGGGCAAGGAAACTGTCCTCTTCAACGGTGACCTGCAGGGTGACACAGGCTGTGAGCATGGAACACGAGCCATTCCCAGGTCCTGGAGCTCTAAGCAGGAGGAGACTGGCAGGGGATGGGGTGTGGGAGTCCAGTCTTGGAAGTGACCCAGTGTTCACCTGGTCTCTCCCCTCTGTTCCATGATGGGATTACATCTGCTCAAGTAATTCCTGACAATTGAACCTGTTGGCAAAGACCCCCGTGACAGACTCTCCTGGAAGCCATCTCTCCTGGAGTTTGCTGTGCTGCTTCCTGTTCTAAAGCCTCTCCCATAGTCTGACCTTGGTTTTCCTTCACTACAGGCTCTGTGCTGCCATCCAGGAGAGGACAGAGCCTCCTGGCAGTGCCATGGCACTGTGGGAAGCTGAGTGTGAATGGGAGATCTGAAACAGGTCTGAGCTGAGAAAGGGTTGCCATGAAACATTAATGTGAGAGTCAGCCCTGGAGTGAGGGCACAGCCTGCCCCAGGTAGGTTCTCCTTCACACTGAAGGAAACTGTGTGGGAATGCTCACCCTGTCCTGCCTCTGCCAGCCCAGCTGGTGTTCTGAGTTACACCCTGTGTCCCCAGGAGGAGGCTGAACTGGGGCTGCCCAGTTATTTTTCCTGGCAGAAGCTGCTTCGTATAACTGGGACTTTCACACTCCCCTTGAGGAGCGGGAGGAGCTCTGCTGGAGACACTTTGTGTGGATGTGTCCCCAAGACAGGGCTGTTTCCAGCAGCCTCAAACCTTCATCCAGGCTAAGACATGGGAGCTGGGGCTCAGCCTGAATCCCGCTCACCTCGTCCAAGATCCGGTTTTTAGCACGTGTGATCGCAGAGTTGAGGGCATTAATCCAGGACTCTTTCTCTTCTGGACTCACAGCCAGGAAGATCAGATTTGGTGCCTACAAAAGAGGGAATTCAGGTCAGTGTGAGGCCTACAGCCTGTACAGAAAAGGCAAAGCAGAGCTGAACCTCCAACCCTGTTTGCCCCACACAGCAAACCCCAGGACCATCCACATCCCTGCCTACTCCTGGAGCCAGTGGCTCTTGGGCTGGCTGCACCTGGGCAAGCCCCACATACCGTGTTTCCAGGCTGCCTGGAGTGGGAGAGGGTAAACTTGCTGTGGTTCTTTTTGCTTCTACTTTTGGACTTCCGGAGCTCTTCACATTTCTCATAGTCACTCAGGTCAAATGTTTCCTGTATGTTTTTTTCATCTTTTACCTGCAAAACAGCAAGAAAATCAGAGCTTTGCAGATGTCAGACTCAACTGCTCCAGCCAGCAGGATTTCAACATGAGGGTTTCCACTTGTCTCTTCTGGAATAAGGGAGCATATTTAAAAGGATAGCAAGAAATCACACTTTGCCAGGTTAATTCCTGCCTCTTCTACCCCCAGAGGTACTGGTGCCAGGCTGAATGGTGATGTGATCAGACACAGCATTCCTGCTTGTGGACCCTCAAAATGTCAAGATCTCCCATTTCCCAGGTCTGTTCCCCAGCACTCTGCACAGGCACAGTGTGACAGCTACATGGGGATGGATCAGTGTCATAGAGGCTCAGATTAAAGATGGAGCTTGCACAGGGTCACTGAGGCTGTGGTTACACTGGGGGACAGGCAGGGATCTAGGGGCACATAGGGGTCTGGATGCTGACCCCTGATGGTGCCATCCCTCGGGGAAACTTGGAGTAAAGGGGAAATGGCAAAGCTGTCTGAACTCTTCTTCGCTCTCCTAATGCATCATCCTCAATCCCACTCCTACAGCAGGGAAGCTCTGCTCTTCCATGGTAAACACAAGGAATTAGGAAACTGGGGTGGGAGACAACTCGGGTTTACAGACACTGCAGCAGGCTCAAATCCACATCCATCTGCTTAATCCGACTCCAGCCAGTCATGCCAGGCTGCATCAGCGGCGGTGGAGGGTGTGTAACTCAGGTGCTGGGAAGGCAGATGGTGGTGAGGTCTAAGCCCTTGGATTTCCTGAAAGGACTCCACCCCATTTCATACATTTCCTCCACAGTTTTGGGAAGCACTGAAGGAACTCCCCATGATTCTTCCATAGAATTTAATCAAAGAGGGTGACTAAACCAGCTTCCTAACCAGAGGCATGGATAAACTGACCATCTGGCCCTGCCTGATGACAGCAGTTCCCCTCTATCCTTCATCCTTGTGCTCCTGAATGTGTCCCAGGATCCACAGGACAATCACCGGCACTGCCATACCTGATGGCCCGGAGCTGGTTCCTGCCTGTGACACATCCCCTGTGTCTGGGTGTGATAACAGAGACTGTCTGGCTGCACATCCTCCCTACACGCTGCTAATCGGCTTTGATCTCTTCCCACTCCCATCCTACAATCCACCTCTTTCCAAGAATCTCAGCTGAATCGTGCCCGACTCATTTGCAGCAGGAAAAGCCGATCCCCCTCCGAGCCCCCAGCTGTGCTCTGCGGCTGAGACCAGAGCCCCTGCTCCAGATGTTTGCTCATGTGGGTCACTGGGGCTTCCCCAGCCCTCCCCTTCCTCCGCAGAGCTCACACAGCTGGGACTCAACCTCCTTCCTCCAGGAGTGTCCCCAGGAGGCTGCAGGACAGAGCAGGTGTCTTTGGTTCAGACAAACACCGTGCAGGTGCAGTTTGTCCTTTAAACGCCTCCGAATGACGGAGCCAGGGCTCTGACCCTGCACTCGGCCATGCTGGGGGGATCCTGCCCCTGTGGTGACCCGTTATAAAACGCTTAAAACTGGGAAGAAGCAACATCCACAGTGGAATTCCTGGGGGAAGAGGGTCAGCAGCAGCCTGGAGTAGGTGGCTGGGGTGGCACAGAAATTCCAGGGGGCACGGGAAGAACAGTGGGTGTGTCACAAGCGGCATGGCCAGCTGAGCCCCCTCTCATGCTCATGTGTGTAGAGAGAGAAACTAGACAGAAGGAAGGTGAAAGGCAACTCCAGAAGCACTTGCCAGCTCTTTTGTCCTTTGTGGGAGGCTCCTGAGGCCAAAAGGAGGGAGGTGGCAGCATGAGAGGCAGCTCTGAGCAGCCTTGGAGGTAGGAGAGGCCGAGGACAGTCATGCAGGCCATTCTACATGAAAACAGGACAAAACTAGCCCCTGAGGAGCCACAGACCTTCTGGGACCATGTGGCCAACAGACCTGAAATCCCAGTCACTGTGTTTATTGCAGGTGGGTGACAAACTTGCAGGGTGTCACCTCCTCCACATTCTCAGTGAGACAGGGGCCATACAAATCAAACCTTCCAGGCTTCTCCACAGAGGACTTGGCTGGATGTGTCCCAGGAGGAAGTGGCCCCTGGTATCAGTTCTCAGTAGGAAGGGATGAAGCAAGAGGTTGATGGTTGATTCTGGCAGAACTGCTCCCAGCTGGGAGGTTTCCAGCAGGTCTTTCCTTCCCCATAACTGCCAAGGGCTTAAGAATTGAGGGATCTCGGAGCCTCACTGGCAGGTGGGTCCTGCTCTCCGTGCCCTGTGGGGAGCTCGGGATTGGAAGGATTAAGGTGAATCAATCCCAGCAGGTGCTGGCCTGGCTGTCTGCTGGCATTGCTGTTGAGTTGTACCCATTTGAGGCAGGCAAAACAACCTTGCCCTGCGGTTCCACCTGGCTCCTACCTGTGGCCACGTGAGGGGAAGGGAAACTGAGGCACGGAAAAGAAATCAGAAGCATCCCCCATCCCTAGAGCAGGGGACATTTCCCTGCAGCCATGAGATGACACAGCCCCGCACCCCTGGCAGCTGCCCCTGCTCAGGGTGTCACTGCCTGTGCCAAGGCTGACAGTGCTGACGCTGCTCGGATCCCAGGAGCGGAGCTGCATTCCTCGCACTCCTTCCCTCGCAGCTGCTGCCCGCCCGGGTCGGCCCCAGGGGCGCCCTGCACTCCCTCTGCCCTGAGATGTGGGGGCTGTGGGCATGTAATGGGTCAGAACACCACCCAGGGCACCCAAATCCAGAGGGTCACAGCTGTTTGTGCTTCCAAAGGTCTGCTCCCCATAGGAAGGCCCGTTGCAGCGTGCTGGCAGTGGAGGGTCTCTGACCTGGGTTAATTAACCACCCTTGGGTGTCTCACTGCTGAGAGTCTGAATTTTCTCACCGAGCTGTGACCTGCAGTGACTCCGAACCTCCTGGACCCAGGTCAGGGCTGTGTTTTGGGGCCAAACCGTGTATGGAGGGGCAGGGTAGGTGCTCAATCACACCAGTCTGGGATGTTTGGTGATGATTTGCTTGAGCAGTTCCCTGCCACAGTGGGACACGGAAAAATGCGGAAGGTACAGAAAATCACAAGACACACTGTAAGGCACCCACGGGACACCCGGGAGGCCACAGTGCGGCTCAGGATGTAACCAGAAACCTCCAGACTCTCAGTGCAGCCAAATACCCAAACATGGGCAGTTTCGGGACAGACAGTTCCCCTTGTAGGCTGCGACCAAAGTTTCACTTCCTCCAGCTGAGCAGCTCTACTTCAGCAAGGGGCAGAGCTCCCTGCAGACCCCGCTGACACCAGGCTGTCACTGGGACAGGGATGCACACGCGTGTGAGCAGGACTGTCCAGTCCTTGTCACGGCCAGGTTGCTGCCCTTAGCTGATGAGGGGATGGTGGAGGCATGTGGCTACTTCAGTCCCTTCTCCAAAGAGTCATCACCGAGGCCACCAGAGACACAGGTCCCCGGGAATCACTGAATTAGGACATGGTTTTGGAGGGGCCTTAGAGCTCATCTGATTCATGGCAGGGACACCTTCCACTAGCCCAGATTGCTCCAAGCCCCATCCAACCTGGCCTTGGACGCTTCCAGGGATGGGGCAGCCACAGCTCCTCTGTGCAGCCCGTGCCAGGGCCTCCCCACCCTCACAGGGAAGAATTCCTCCCCAAAATCCCTTTGTGCTGCGTACAGCGGCGCTCACTGAGGGCAAACGCCCCACGGAGCGTTAGAGAACCGAGTAATCAAACACACCCCCGGCCCCCTCGCCGGCTGTGCCGAGCTGGAACCGAGGAGGGCACCTCCTCGAGTGCTCTTGTGCTAATTGAGCCGATGCCTTTGGTGGCAAACAAGGGAATGCTCAAGAGGAGCGTTTCCTCATCGCCCTCGTCACCCGGGCTCGAGCTGTCCGGCAGCCCCCGGCTTCCTGCGAGGAAGGGCCGAGCCCGGCTGTGTCAGCCCAGCCGCTGCTCCCCGGCACGGCGGGGACAAAGCTGGGCCAGGAACAGGGAACAATTCCCAGAAATGTGCCGGGGGGAGGGACCATCGTGAGGAGAGCGAGGGGAAAGAATGCAAGAGTGAGCTAAGAAGGTGGTGGTGCGCTCAGCAGAGCTCAGCCCGCTGCAGCTCATCTCTACAGAGCTAGTTTTGGCCGATGACCAAACGCTGAATAACCAAGGATTTTGGTGTGAGTTCACGGAGTTCAGCAGCCGTGGGGGAGCAGAGTGAGCACGGCCGGAGCCTCAAGCTCCCATTTCGGGAGGTGCCAGACAAGTTCCACAGCTTTCAAAAGGGCAGCACTCAAACACCCTGTTAGGCATTTAACATTAGCTGGGCTGAAAAACTACATTTCCTCTCCTTACAGACCTGGCTCTGCCAGGGAGAAGCCCAGGCTCCTGAATCAGGCATTCCCAAATTCTCCTGACAAAACTGAATAATCAGGGCTGGTCTCTGACCTGCAAGCCCAGTCCTAGACAGACAACTGGAAAAGCACACAGATTCCCAGGAGGAATCAGCATGGATATTGATGGGATTTTGTTAGTCTGAATTTTGGAAATCTCCCCATGCCAGACCTCAGCCCATGCTCAGCTCCAAGCAGTTCTATTCCGTGGTCTCTTCGTGCAGCATCAACACCTGCCCGTAGCCAACACAGTTCCCGAGGGATCCCGGTGTGGAACAGACAATTCCCCTTCCCCTCATGCTTTGGGGAGATGGGATTCATTGCCCTGCTTCCCAGATGGAGAAATTCAGGCAAAAGTAAATAAATGTCTGGTTAGAATTCATTTAATGAGCACATGGCAGAGCCAAGGAGCTTCCAGGAGCCTTGGGATTTAACCCTTTCTGCTCCGAGATGGTGGAGAGGGCCAGGAATGTGGCTTCACCTGCAGAAGCACCTCTGGAGCAGCCGCTGAGCCTGAGACAAGCTGCCAGGATAGAGCAGGTGCTCTGGGAGCAGAGCTTGGAGCCACTGGGAGGGGTCCTGGGAGGGGTCCTGGCTTTGCTAAGTGCTGATGCTCTGGTTGGCATCAAACCCTGCACCCCACGTTCTGAAACCCTGTGAGCAGGGAAGTCTTGGACACCCCCCAGGAACCCCCCGGGATTCCCTACAATGAGACCCCCAGGATGCCAGAGCCCCTGACACTGCTGTGTTCCTCCGTGCCACGGGCACAGAGTCACCTTAGTGCCGACCAGCACCTCATGTCACCTCCCTGGCCAGCACAGAGTCACCTCAGCACACACCAGCACCAGATGTCGTCTCTGTGACCACATCTCTGCCGGCCACAGATTCTTCCATATAAAGCCTGAGCAGCGGCTGCTGCGTGTTATTTATGGTCCCTCACACACACATGGAGCCCGGGGGCTGCCTCAGGCCCAGCTGTGAGTTTTTCCCCCTATGAAACACAAACACAAGAGCTTCTTGTTCGGAACAGACTCTGCACGGCCCCTCCAGCCTCATCCCTCTCTTGGGCTCCCAGCACACCTGGATTTGATCCGTAGCTACCTGGACATCTATTGCCTGTTCTGTGTTTCTCTCTGGCTCTGGAGCAGCCAGGAGGTTGATGGGAGCAAGCTCTGGAATGCCAGCAAGCAGCTCAGCACGACCTGGACATCCAGTCCACTTTTTAGGCCATTCCTCTGTTATAACAAACCCTGACCCTCTGCCTGTGCCATGTCCACGGCTCAACCAGCCTTAAATCAAATTGTCCCTTCCTCTCCCCAGGTGCTGACAGAGCCAGGCCAGGCAGCTGGGCATCTCACCACAGTCTGTCAGGAAATTACCTCCAGTGAGGGGGGAAACCCAGAGAGACCAGGATTTTATCCCAAATTCCCTGAGTTGGAGCAACCCCATACCTGCTGTGGGCACCAGTCTGCCCAGTGCAGCTCTGGGATGTCACTGGGATAGGAAGGAGGAGGGCTCTGGCCTGGGGGGTTCTCCCTGATGGATTTATGGAGACAAAAAGCACAGGGGGGGCGTGCAAGGACAGCCAGGTGCTGGCTGGCTCAGCCTGACAGTCACATCCGATTACCTCCAATGTCAACACCACGTTAAACCCCAAAGCCCGGCAAGGAGATGAGGGGCAGTGGAGGGGGCACGTGTTACAACAGGATGTCGATCCGGGGTGAAATTTCCCCGTTTTCCTCTTGGCATGGAGGAAAAATACAAGAGATCGACCTGTAAATGGCTCGATTCCAGTTGTGAGAGTGGAGGTATTTCCAAATAGAGAGTGAGCAGGTGGGAACAAGGCAGTGTTGGGCTCAAGGACAGGCACGGAAGGGAGCCGGCATTGCTGTCGCCGCGGCGGAAAGAGGGCTTAACTCTCGCTAAGTGAATCCTTTCGTGTCTCCACGCTGGGAAAATGTCTCCCAGCAGAGCTGTCTGGGAGAATCGCTGTCAGAGCCGACACCGACCCCGACCCCGGCCGGGTCCCGCCGGCGCCAGCCCGGGGAGAAGAGAAGCCCCCGAGGAGCCTCCTCGGCCTGGCTGGCTCTGGAGGGGCGCTGGGAAGGGCCGGGGCTGCGCCTTTCATATGCAAAGGGAGGAAGGGGGGATGGGAAAGGAAACTGAAACCGATCCTACCTCCTTCTCCGAGATGTAAAGCTGATCTCCCTTCAGAACCACATAACGGTTTTTCCAGATTTCCCTAAAAATGCCTTTCCCGCAAAATTTCCGCACCCAGCCGACCTTCTCCGGCTGCACAGGTTGCTGGTTTCCATCCTGGTGCCCCTAACACAAAGCGAGAGGGAAGAAAATGGGGGGAAATGGGATTATTCTTGGTTTTACACTCCTTTTCTCCCCCCTTCCCTCTTTGCCCAACTTTTGTCACCCCCTCCCTCCGGCCCCTCTCTCCGCCGACGCCGGGACCGAGTCCTTCCCCGGGGTCACTCCGCGGGGATTTTTGCGCTGCAGACACGAAGCGACAGTAGCAGCATCGGGAGGACGCTGCGAGGAGCGGGCAGGGTTCCCTCCGCGATTATATAAGACAGGCCGGTGTCTCTATCGCCTCATCCAACGGGCATTTACCCATGGAAAGGGGAACGGGCGGGGGATGGGCTGGGTTTGAACCAGATGGGTTTTCTTTCTGCGGTGAAAATTGCATTTCGGAGCTTTTTACGAGCAATTAATCCAAGAGGTGAAATCTATGGTTGGCTTATATCAGAGATGTCTCTGTAGGCAGCGATGAGACATCGCTGGGTGCAGCACACAACACGGCAAAGAGCGACGGATTGATTGTGCCTCCGGATTTTATCGTTTCCTTGTGTTCCAAGATGAAAACTGCCTGCCTACATCACCCAGCGTCTGTGGCGGGTGCGGGAGGCAGGAGGGGCGCTGGGCAGGGGCAGGAGCAGGGCCGGGCGCAGGGTTTGGGTCTCTTTGGATCCGCTTCGGGGTCCGTGCGCTTTTTGCGGGGGGAGCAGAGGCGAAGCGAACAACCGGCCCCGGAGAGACAAGCCCCCCTCCCCAAAACATCCAGGAGCCTCCCTCACCCTGCCTTGCCCCGGCGAAGGTCCGAGTCTCTACTCACCCTTTTTGCAGAATTATTTTTTTTCATCGTTCCTTGATACGCTCGGAGGCGATTTGGGGCGGGGGGGGCAGGCGGTCGCAGAGGGGCTCCCGCGGCCTCCCGGCGCGGGGGAACACCCGGCAGTGCGCCCGCGATCCGCGCTGCCTTCGCCCCGCGTGGCTCAGGGCCCTCTCCCGTTACACGGCGCCCAGTCCGGCGCTCTGAGCCATCGCCAGCGCCGCCGCCGCGTCCCCCCCCGCCGCCACCATCCCGCAGCTCGGGGGGCTGCGCTGGGCTGCGCCGGGCTCCCGAGCTCCATCTATAGCCGCGCGCCCGTGACGTCGGGGTTCGCGGCACGGGGCGAATCGCAGCCCACGAGGGTTTTTCTTCTTTGTCTCTGACTCACCGGGGACACGGCTCCGTGGGGCAGCGGGCGCGGGGCCGCCGGTGCCTCGCCTGGCGTCCCCACCGGGGCCCAGCCGCGTTCCCGGCGGTGTCACGGGTCACCGGGAAACTTCCTGGGAGAGGGAAAAGCAGCCGGGTGGCACTGGGAGGGTTTTCTCCCCTAAAGGTGTTCGGAAGTGTGAACGAATCCCTCTGGAGAGAGGAGCTGGGAGATTTCCTGGGGAGGGGGAAGGGGTCGCTTCCAGCACGGAGGGTCTGGCAGCCGGGATTCAGCTGGATTCAGAGCAAGGCTTCCAAAAGTGAGGAGACACTCAGCTTCCTAAAAAATGCCCCTTTTTTGGCTTATTTCGTCTGTCTCCTTCTTGCCGTGCAAGTCCAGAATAGTCTGAGTGTGGGACTGAGGTCACGGATGGGATTTGTTGATCAGAAATGGGTGAGGTAGGGAGAAAATCAGGGAAAGGAGAAAATGGTTCTGTCCAGAAGTAGATTGATCCATCATCCATCAGTGGATCCGCTTGCTCATGACAGTGTCCATCCCATCCCAGCTTCACTGTTCATCCCATCACTGGACAACATTCCCCACCCCAATTTCAAGTTGTAGTTTCACCCCAGTACTCTGGAATTAATGCACGCAGAGTCCTAGGGATGTACTTGGATTATGGAGTATTTCCAGAGTTTCTGTGAGTGTTTGTATCCCATTCTGAGCATTGACATTTTTGCCATGAGCTGTGGATGCACTGGATACCTGAGAATACCCGGGACAGACACGAGTCACTCTCTACACCAAATCCAGGGGTCACCTTTTTGTCCTGGGCCTGTGCAAGCCTGAACTCCATGGGGCCCAGGACCAGGATTTGCCATCTCTCTGCCTCAGTTTCCCCTTTTACCCCACGTGGCCAAAGCTTGGTCCAGGCAGGGCTGATGGCAGAGGGACAGATGAGCCACGCTGGCTGCCCAGAGCCCCCAGCGCATCCCCAGGACACCACAGAACCTGCCAGTTTATTTAATGACATTTTGCCCACCAACCAGACTTGTCCTTCCTCACATCCTGTTTTTGGTGGCCAGGGCCTGCAGAGCACCGGCTGATGGCCAATACCAGATGGCACAGTGCTGGTGGCACTAGGACAGCTCTGTCGTGTCCTTTGGATCCAGGGCCCACGCTCTTCCCAAACGTCCTCTGGTGCCAGGGAAGTTGCCCTGAAACCACAGCAGGTAACACACCTGCACACACCTCCCCATCCCTGGGAGCAGGAATTCAGCTGCAGTTGGAATCCTCAGGCTGTTCTGACAGTGCGACAGTGAGTCATGCTGTGAAGGATGTGACCAATGATTCAGAGCTGGAAACATCAACAATTTACATGGAAGGAAGGAGATAGGAGGGAGCCCACCTCCCGTTTCTGTACCAGAAACAGGCAGCTGCACTTCCAGCAATGAGGCCGACCCTGGGGCTGCTCACCAGTGGGACAGGTGACATGGTCTGTGCAGCTTCTCGTCCCTGTCCCCATCCCTGTGGGCGGAATGAAAAGCCTCTCCAAGGTGTGCTTGTGTCTGTCCTTGTGTTCACATGGCCCCTTTGCTACCCCCTGGCCCTGATGCTGTAGCTGCTCCTTGTGCTGATCCATAGTAAACAGTTGCTAAAATCGCGTCTTCTTGCAGAGCAGATCAGCAAACTCTTGGTTTATTTACAGATTTAACACCCCACACACAGCATTTTGCCTCTGGATATCAAGTGTGAAGCTGCTGCCTGGAAGGCGAGCAGAGTTTAATTAGGACACACGCTTTTCTGTGTCTCTGGTGACAATGACAGTGTTGGTGTCTGGGAAAGGGGCTGCTGGAGTAGGGGATGGAGCAGGGGGCTACCCAGGATCCTCTGACTGCTGTGACTCAGCTCCCCTCTTTTGGGGTCTCAGAGACCTGAGTCACCTGTAAGGGGGAATTCACTTGTGGCTCTGCCTGTCCCAACAACCCAAAATTCACCAAAAACTCACTGTACAGGTGCCCACCCAGTTTTACCCTTAGCTGTGGGCAGAGAACCCCTCCCAGCACAGGTTGTGTTCTCCCCTCCCTTCCCCCAAGAGCTGCCCAGGACCCCCAGGGCCAGGTCCCCCCCTCCTTGCAGGGCTTTGCTCTCTCCCACATCAATGGGACTTAGTTGTGATGCCAAGATAATTCCCAGGGATTTAGGAGCTCATTTCATTTGATCTGGCTTGTTAATTCCCAATCAAGTGCTGATTAGAGGCCAGGGAGCAGAGCTGGAAATGGACTTGCAGGTTCTTTGGTGTGGTCCTGGAGGGGAGCAAAAGCTCTGGCGGAGGCTCAGGCCATAACTGCACCTTGTGGCATTGGGAAAGGGAAAGTGGGAATCATCTAGCAGACAGATTCAGCCGAAGTGGGCGATTTAATAGGATTCAACATATACAGACAACAGAGCAAAGGGCTCCTGTGCCCATCAGCTGCACCCCCACAGCCGCTCCCCCAGCACGGGGCGGCATCGCTGGGCTCCTCATGGGACTCATCCGGTGTGTCCTGGTAAAGAGCCAGGAGCTGCAGGGATCCAAGGGCTCTCCCAGGCTCTCCTCAGGTGATAATCCCAGTTCTGGAGCTGTTGGTGAGGGCACGACGAGGAGCTGCAGTGGGGGCACATCCTTGCCGTTGGGCTAGTGCCAGCACCAGCATTTGCTGCCATTCTTGGTGTGGAGGGGAAGCTCCAGCTGCAGGGCAGGAACATCCTGCTCTGCTCTGGTCTGGGAAGGCTCTGAACACACAAAACTACTCATTCCTTCAGGATTCACCGTCGGCTGCTGGACCTTGGTGGGACCTGGGAGCTGTCAGTGCTTCGACCGCGGAATCCTGCGGCTGTGACCTCCTCCAGGAAGCTGCCAGGAAAGGTTCAGGTCAGTGGAACAAGGGCCAGAGATCTGCTCACGGCACCCTGGTACTTGTCCGAGAGGTGTCCAAGGCCAGAGGGGCTGTGAGTGTCCCCAGCACAAGCCTCAGGCCCGCTGGCATCTCACACCCACGGCTGGGAGCAGCTGCCAAAGCCAGGAATGCTCCCAGCCGGAAGGATGCTGCCGGAGGATGGTTCCTCTGGCAGTGAGACACCACGGCCATTCCCAGGCTGACTCATCCCTCAGTGTGCTGATCAGGTGATCTCAACAGCAATGCTTTAAAAAACACCCAAAAAGATAAAGAAATACAAACCAAGACATGCCACAAATCCTACAGAAATGGGATTCCCCTAAACTGGGGCTGGAGCAGCTCCTCCTGCCCAGGTTGTGAATCTTGAGGGGTTTGAAAAATAGTAAAACCCTAAAATCCCCTGCAAAACCCAGCAGCAACACCTAGCTCTGAGTCCCATTGAACACAGCTAGGAGGGGACACGGCCAGGGCACTGCCCATGGTGGCACCAGCTCTGGCACAGGCCGTGGCACCTGGCTTAGTGTTCCAGCCTGATCTCTGTCTCCTCCAGGTTATTTTTAGGCACTAAAACCAGGCAGAACTGAGCTCTGGCAGGCAATGACTGGTGTTTTTAAGGTCTCCTGGTTCTGTGCTGTCTGGACCAGGTTGTGCCTGTGACCAATGACACCTCAGGGTCCCTTGGCATGGCCTCTCTGAGCACATTCCCAGTGTGGAGTGACTGGAGGCAAGAGCCAAACTCCCACCTGCCCTCCAGGGATGAGCTGCACCACAGCACAAATCCCCCCTGGTGAGGATGCTGTTCCAAGGACCCTGCAGATCTTGCAGGAACGGGTGAGGACCCAGCACAGGCATCTGCAGGTACCTTCACAGCTGCTCTACCCAACCAGGGCCTGGAGATGGAACTCCCAGGAGAAACGAACCTCGCGCAGTGAGGAGGGTCCCCAGGAGGATCCGGTGCCGCCACTGCAGCTGTAACTGGGTAACTGGGTCAGGCCCCACATCCTGGGATTAGTCCCAGCAGGTTCGTGCTCAACCTGCCCAGGATGAGTCAGCCCCAGCACCAGATGTTCCTGGCAACCCTTTTTATCCGATTATTGATCCTCTGTAACCCTTTCTTCTTCAAACCCTGCGGAATTGCACTGGAATCCCTAGGAGCAGTGTGGATTCTCCATCCTTTGGGCCACCCCTCTGGGCCCACAGATGTTGGTCCCAGTTCCAGCAGGGAGTAAGAACAATGGAACCAGGATTAGGTGCTTACATGGCTGCTCGGCGCATTAACACGCAAATCCCCTTGTTTCTGGTGACATATCTGCCCTAATCCCGCGGGAATCAGCAAGGCCGTGGATTACGTGAGGGGTTGGGACACACTAAAACCTGGCTTTCCTGGTATCAGACACCTCACGGGTGTGCTGAGATATCCCTGATCCTGGGTACTGTGCTGGAATTGTGGATAACAGTGGACAGGAGACAGTTTTATTGTCCTTCCATCCTTGGGAAACGTTATGCAAGGGAAAATGGATCATTTGGGACAAGGCTGTTTCAGAACAGGCCCTTCGCTGTCCCCTCCCAGGCAGGACCCGGCCACATCCTGCCCCCTTCCAAAGCACCATCATTTTCCTTTTTTTTCCCCCCCACTTCATTCTTTGAAATGCAAATTTGGATACAGAATCCGAGTTTTTCTGTGAATAATTCAGGGACTGCACAGCAGCAGAGCCCAATCCAGCCAGGGTGGCTCCTAGCAGCACCAATCCAAGTGGAGCCAATGATGGAGCTGCAGACCCTGAGCTTCGGCAGCAGCTCAGGATTTTCTCACCATCCCACACTGAGCACTGGGAACCTGGAGAGAATTCCTGCTCTCCTGCCTGGTCAGCAGCAAGCTGTGCCGATGGGAAGCAATTCCCACTGTGGCCTCAATTCTTTCTTGTGCCCAAAGTGAGTAATTTGGGTTCAGGAAAAGTTATTTGTATTTATAAACCAGACATTTCCCACTGGGAATTCCATACTGACAGGAATCTTTGCCCACCTTCAGCAAAGCAGCTGCAGCTTCATTCAGTGCTGAATTCTCACGTGCTGTTCTGGCTTCCCAGTGTTACAAACAAAGAGAAAAACTCTACTTGCCTGCCCTTAAACTCATGGAAATGCAAGTTAAACCTCCAGCTCAGGCATCTGTCCCTGAGCCACCATGAGCAGAGCTGGGTCCGGAGCACTGACACCCATTTCCCTGTGGGGATCCTGCAGGCATCCCAAATTCCTGCTGTGCCAGCAGTTTTACAGGCAGGATCTGCAGAGAGGTGGATTTTACCTCCTGGTGTTGTGGATGGTGGTCCCCCCCAGGACGATGCGGACACCGGGGTTGGAGCGGTTCAGGTTGAACACGGCCAGAGCCTCCTCGTAGGTGGCCCCTCCGATGAGGAATACGATAATGTCCTGAGGCCTGGGATAAAGGCACAAATCATGGAATGGTTTGGGTTGAAGGGACCTAAAAGCTCATCTCGTTCACAGCAGGGACACCTTCCACCAGACCAGGTGGGTCCAAGCCCTGTCCAACCTGGCCTTGGACACTGGGATGGAGCAGCCACAAATACTGAGTTGGATTCAGAGAAAGCCAAGGATAAATCCTACACCTTGGAGGTAGTGATCCATGATCCAGAGGGCGCCTCCTCCAGACCCTCCCTCATCCTTGTGACATGCCAGGCTCAGAGCTGTAAACAACCCACTGAATGGCCCAAAACCTCTCCTCCCCTGAACTTTCACCCACAGCCCTGAGCAGCCTCCAGCAGCACCACCCCAATCCCTGTGGATCCACACGCCCATGTTTAATGCATGATCTGCTGTGGCTGGGAAATCAGGATCGATTCTGGAGTCAGGCAAGGACACGGCGCTGCCTTGGAGCTCCCAGGCTCGGGGCAGCTCATGCTTGTGACTGATCAGGAATCGCCAGGATTTGTGCCTCAGTTCACCTGACAGGACATTTCCCAGCCAGCAGGGAAATGTGGGATGGTAGAGAGAAGCCAAGCAAGAGGAGGGGGGGAAAGGAGGGAAGCGCCTTTCTCCATCCCAACACAAACTCAGGTGTGCTGTGCACGTCCTGCTTTCAAGTGAGCTGCCCCTTCCCTCTCCCGTAACCATCCTCCCAGTCCCCTGGAAGGGCCAACACCAGGGATTTCTTTCTTGGATCACTGCATGGACAGCATGATCTGGAGAAAAGCTGCTCCTGCCTGGTTGGGACACAGGCACAGAGGGAGCATGTTGGCCACTAGATTTCCATGGATCCCCACACCACTTCCTCCCTGCCCAGGGGGATGTGGAAAAGCAGGGAAAACTCATGGAAAAGGTAGTGCAGTCCTTTCCCAACGTGATCTGTATCACCACTAACCACCCAAAGCCTGTCTCCTCAGAGTCTGGGTTAGGTCTGCATGACCCTCTCCAGCAGGATCCCATTTCCATTGGGAACAGTACTGGCTCAGGCTGCAGTTGGACTATTTTTGGCAGTCCCCAAACACCAGATGGCACAGCCATCACAGAGCCTGCTCTGATGAGCAAGGGCTTCATCCTTCACCCGAGCCTCCCAATGGGAATGGCACATCTGAGCCAGCAAGGCAGGCCAGGATGAGACATCCCAATCCTGGGAGCCTGCTCCAGGGAACATTCTTGGGGACACAAGACCTCCACATCCATGACATTTCTGTGCCAAGCCCCAGTTCTGTTCATCATCAGTCCAGCCTCACTGTGGGGACGGCGCCAGGGACGCCAGGGATGTCCCAGTGCCAGGGGCAGCCAGTGTGTCCCAGTGCAGACTCTGCCCCAAAGGCCCCATGTACCTGTCCCGGAGTGTGTTGGGGCCCAGGTAGGGATACTGGCTGTCCTTGAGCTTTCCCTTGATGAGCTGGTCCAGCGTTTCCTGGAGCAGGGGCTGGTGCTGGGTGTACACATTCTCGATACCCTGCAGCCAGAGAGAAGCTCTTTAGGAAGTTGCCCAGAAAGGAAGAAGGATCAGCAGAGGCACAGCAGGTACTACCCCTGAATTTGGGATTGAGAAGCTCTCCAGCAGCTCATTCCCATTGTTCTCAGTGGAATCAGGCCCTGAAGCCACTGCCCTCTCTGTGAAACCCCAGTCCTGAGGCAGCAGCCCACAGCATTCCTGCCAGCCCTCCTCCTCTGGGCTGCAGCTTTGGTTGAGCCTGTCCCCGTTTCCCCAAGGCAGCTCGGTACCTTCAGGCCTTTGAGGAACTGCTTGGTGATGGCCACAGCATCCTTGGGGCTGAACAGGTCACTGCCTCGGGCCCGCTTCCCTCCATACTCCACCACGGCAGACACCAGCTGTGCAGGGAGAGGGCAGGAGCCCGGTCAGCCTGGGGGCTCCTTCCAGGCTCTGGTGAGGAGTCCCTGCAGACACCTCAGGGACGTGTGGAATGGGGACAAGGAGCCACGGAGGTGATCCCAGTGGAACTGCGCATGGAGGTGAGGGGGCAGAGCAGCAGCACCCCCACGTCCCCCAGCCCACCCCGACCCTCCTGCTTGAGGAGAGGCTTCATCTCCATCGCCTGCAGCAGCGACATCAGCTCCTCCACACGAGGTGACATCATCCCGCTCCTCCACCTCCTCCCCAGCTGCTCCTGGCACTGCCGCCTGTTCCCTCCCTGCCAGCTCCTCTCCATCCCCAGCCCTTCGCTGCAGCCACTGCCTGTGCTGCAGGAGCTGGGGAAAGTGGGGGAGGAAAAGAAGAGAGGAAGAACATCCCAGGCCCATGTACATGCCACACTCCCCTCCCCAGCAGGTTCCTACCATCCCTTCGTTTTTAAATCCTTCATAATATCACAGAATCACAGACTAGACAGGAGTAGAAGGGACCTCTGGAGTCCAACCCCCAACATCACTGATTTAGGGCATGGAAATCGAGTCACTTATTTAAAACACCTTTTAAAGCCACACCCACAGGTCCCAGCCGAGCTCAAGAGCTCTGTGCAACAACGGCAGCCCCGGGCTGACCCGGAGCAGGCAGGTTTCACCCCAAAGAGCAGCGACTCCCTCATCCCGTGGGACATGAGGGCTGCCCCGCCCCGCCCCACGCCCGCCGGGGTTACCTTGCGGTACCTGTCGGTGCCGCCGCGGCCGCGCAGCTCCTCCAGCAGCGCCGGGAGGCCGCTGCTGCCGTGGCGTTCGTAGCGCAGCGCGTAGAGCATCACCAGCCGCGCCGCGTCCAGCTCCGACACCCGCGGGCTCTGCAGCAGCCGCCGCACGCTCTGCGGGACACACGGCACCTCAGGGACCCGCGGCCACACCGGGCTGCCCCGGGGCCCACAGCCTGAGGGACAGAGGCAGGCTGCCTTCACAGTGTCACTGTCTTATCAGTCATTTATCAGTCACTTATCACTGCCACTTATCAGGCTGGTTTCACTGGTGTCGCTGCCCAGCGACAGCAGTGCCACGGGAGCAATGCAATAAACCCCACAGCCCAGCTCCTCAGGTGTTCCACAGGTGGATTTACTGCAGTACAAGTTGGTTTTGGGTCTTTCCATGGAGCTCGGAATTCACAACCCACCTCTGATGGGTCCTGAGCCCCTTGTGGTGCTGCAGAAGGGGGAAGTTGTGCACAGGCACTTTGAGACACCTCCAAGCTCTGCCTGGGTCTTCCCAGCTTGAGCGGAGCCCCCCCACAGGTTCTGCCAGTACACTGGCTCCAAAAAAACCCCTCAGGCAATCCCTCCAACTCCGTTTGCTTTTTGGAATGTGCAAGGCAGAGGCATCAAAGTCTCAGCAAACCTTTGGATGTGAGATGGGGAGGAACAAACGGCACATTTGGAATCAAAGGAGGGAAGGAATTAAAGCATGGAGAGATCCCAGCTACAGGGAAGAGCAGGGATCTGTTATCACTCCTGATCTGCTCCTGGATTCACCGCCCTGGCCCAGATGTTTGTTGGCATCAATTTGACTAATGCCGACTAGCGACAAAAACACAGCATAAAATCCTGGCTGTGAGGAGGATCAAGAGGAGTTTCACCATTCAAGGTCAGGAATTCACCTGTGAGGGGAGGGCCGGAGCCCCAGGGAGGTTCCTGTGCTGGCAGTGCCAGGACCAGCGGGAAGCAGAGAACAGAACAGCCATTGTCCATGGGAGGAGCCGGGATTCCAACCCTCCATTCAGCTCCCAGGGCTCATGCTCTGTGTCAGGGTTAATGAGAGCCCAGGGGAGGAAGAACCCAAATGTTCTGGACTGGGGGGCCCAAGGCCACCAGAGATCCAACAATCCCTGAAGTGACATCAGGGGAGAACAATTCCACCCTTATTCTGGGCTCTGGCTGCTGCTTCTTGTCCTGTGGCCTTGCCCCTCTTGCTGCCATTGGGAGCTGCAGCAGGGACAGCCTAGGGCAGGGTGGCTGCAGGGACAAAGATCCCACTTACAGGAGTTTCCATTTACTTCCGAGCTGTTGCATATCCTCCAGTGCCTCAGCTGCTGGAAATACAACAGGGCTCTTCAGGCACAGGGCTGGAAGGAAACTGAGGCGGCATTTCTGCTCTAAAACTGCAGAAACACTGTAGAGCAGGACCAAGGTGACCCCAGGAACACCGGGATTCACCTGGCACCAGCTCTGTGCTATGCATATTCCATGAAAAATCATGGCTTATGGCACAGGGAGGGAGCAGACTGGGAATATTTGACTTTTAAACTGCAACAACCTGGAGCTGGAGACAGTGATACAGCATGAGGACCTCAGAGGCTGCTTCCAGCAAACACATTTCTGGCTGCATTCCCAGTTCCATATTCAGCCATGTAAATCTTGCCAGACACCAGCTATGGAATCCCCTCCCTACACTCACTGGTCCATAGGGAAGCATCAGCCCAGGGCATGGGAGCACATTCTACCTCTGGGGACAGTCCAGTGTTATCCCCTTGGCGCCCACCTGGAGTTCAGAGTCACAGAGGTGGGGAAGAAACTGATCTCAAACCTACTGGAGATGCTTTTCCTCATTTCCCAGTCCCTCTGCTTCCCCAGTGCCATGAAAGGGTCTGTTAAATGTTGGGAATCCCCCTCTGCTACCAAAAAATCAAGGAATCATTTCTCAGAAGTGAGTGGCTGCTCCAACCCTGCTCTGAGCCAGCCCCATCCCAAAGCTGCTGCTGAACACCAGCCTGAATCCATCACCACTGACTCTGCCAGACCCTGCTCCGGTCATGGCACAAGGGTTCAGTTCAGTTATCTCAGAGCCTCTCTCCAGCTTTTCCAGGCCTCTCTGCCAAATAAATCTTGGATTTAAGAGACTTTCCATGGTTTTTCTTAAAAAAAATAGGTAAAGACAATTCCATGGATTCCAGCTCTTCTCCTGCCCTACAAACACATCAGCTCCTGCGTGGTGTCTGAGGTTGTTTTATCCTGGTGCCTGCTAGAAGCCAACTGGCTGAATGTAATGAAAGAATGCTGGATTGTGGGATGTAAGGACAGGATTTGCAAAGATACTTCTCAAGCCAGTTATTAACGATGACTCATTCCCATCTGAGCTGAGCACTGAGGAGCAATTCCACATCCAGTGTCCCTCCCTACAGGGTATCCACACACAGAGCTCCCACTGCCTCCCAGCATCAAATCCCCACTCCCAAGGGAGTGATGGGATGAACCCTCCCAGTCCAAAGCCAGGATGAGTACCTGGAGGGCACTGGAATGGTCATTCTGGCAGGCCAGCTCCTGCTCCACCTCTGACACCTCCAGCAGGTTCCGCTCTGCCACGAGCCGGGACAGTTCCCCCACCACTGTCACGTGCTTGGACACTGTGCCTGACATCTTCTTGAACTGAGGGTAGTTCTCCACAAAGGCCTGTGATGGGAAACTGAGGCAGTGGGTGCTTCCAGGGAAAAGCAGGAGATAGAAGATGGGTGCAGGCAGCCATAAAATGTACAAACTCCCAGCAATCCAAGCCCTGTGCAGGTGTGCAGAGGGTCAGAACACCTTGATCCCAAGAGCCCACAGACTTTCTCTCCTCTCATTACCAGGAGATTACTGGGAGGGATGTACTTTTATTTACTCCAAACATTAAAGGATGGGACACAGCTGGGATGGACTTTGTCCGTACCTTCATATCCGCGATGGACTCCAGCTTCTGCTGCTCCTTTGGCTTTCTCCTCTGGAAATCCTCCATCAGGTTCTTGATGTTGGTGCCAATCTCAGCAAAGTTCAGGTACATGTTCTGTGTGGAAAAAAAATGGGAAGCAGAGAGAAACTCACTGGAGAGAGTCTTGACCAAGGAAGAGCCTTGAGCAGCTGGGAGAAGGTGGCTCCATCCCCCAAAATCTGCAGCAGGGTTTGAAATCAAACTACAAATAGGGCACATTATCTCTCATCAAATGTCACTGGTGCTGCACACTGATTGTCACAAATGGCACATCCCCACCCTGAGCCTCAAAGTCATCGGGAAGCTCCTTTCCCATGGCAACCCCCCAGATCTGGGAGCTGGGGGAGCCCCCTGGGACACCTACGTTGGCATAGAACTCATCGTTCTCAGCTGACAGGACGACCTCCCGCAGGTCCTTGCTGATCCCCGGCACCCGGGACAGGTCGATGCGGTTGTTGTTGATCCCCAGCAGCTCGTGGACCATGGCCTGGTACGTCCACTGCCAGGGGACAGAGGAAGGCAAAGGGGTGACCTTGTTGAGACACAGCACTGGGAAATCAATGGGCCTCAGCTGAACGCAGCCAGAGCTGCTCCTGCTACCTCAGGACACACAGCAGAGTCAGGGAGGGTGTCCCTCAAACCAGCCAGGACATCCCAACGCAAATTAACATCACTGGTAAATAATCACATGGGGAGACAGTGCAGAGGGAAATCACCCCCCTCCAAGGCCATTCCAGAATCACAGCATCAGGGAATGGTTTGGGTTGGAAAGGACATTAAACCCATCCTGTTCATGGCAGGGACACCTCCCACCAGATCAGGAATTCCTGCAGGTACCTTCAAAAGAGACTGGAGAGGGATGGGGATTAACATTCCTATTCCAACACCTTTGTTGGCCACCAAAGCCCCCAACTTTCTGCCCAGGCAGGGAGAGGTCCCACAGTTCCACTGCAGAATTCCCTACATGCTCCACTGGCAGGAGCATTTCTGCGTATCAGGAGTTTCTATTTTTATCCTGAGAACTCTAATAATAACCCAGAGAGAACAGTGACAGCTGATCAGAGCCTTGCCATGCCTAACACTCCATTTACATCCCTGGGAATCTCTTTGGGATAGGAAATCCTGAAACAGCAGGATAACGCCCAATGCTGAGCACAGTCCTAAACACCACAAACCAGGTGTGAGCTGGGCTGTGACAGCCACACCCCTCTGTGACACAGATGTCACCTCCAGCTCCTGCAGAACTGGTGTTACAGCAGCTCTGGGGCTGCTGATCCCACCCAGGTGCAGCTCCTGATCCCCAGGTTCCAAAGGAACCCCACAGAAATTAAGGGAGACCAACAGATCCTGCCAGGATCTGCAGCACAGCATGGAACAAATAAATCCAACAGCTCTCAGCAAATCCAGCAGCCATCAATAACAGGGAGATTCAGCAGGGCAAGGTCACTCAAGAGCCATGTGCTGCCCACAGCCTGACAAACAGCCCCTGGGAAAGGTCCTGCAAACACTGGGGCTCCAGAAGCCACATGGAAGTGCCAGTGGCCCCATTTTTCAGGGTGCTGGGTCCATCTGCCACTGAAGCCAGCACAAACAACCCCCACTCAGGTCTGGAAAACCTAGCCAGGGGATAAATGAGGGATTTTGCAGGGATTGGGGGTGGGAAGCAACACTTTTCTCTCCCACATCCAACCCTGCAGGACTCCCACCTCTGCCCCAGCCTGGCACACCTGGGTGTGACTCACCTGGTTCAGGAGGGGGGTGATGGCATCGTCCGACCGGTCCAGGATGAGGAGCAGGGGAGGGACCTCGGTGCGCCGGAAATCAAACAGCTCGTACTCCTTCGTGATCACTTGCTGTGGAGAAAAGGGAAAAGTCCCACTTGAACACCTGGAAAAGGCTCCCTCTCACTGTGGACTTAGGCACAGAGGGGAGGGTGGGTGAAACCCCAGCTGTGCTGGTTTGTCTGTGCTGCCAGGGAGGAGCTGAAGGCCCCAGGGAACCGGGACACTGCTCCCAGGAACGCTGTACTCTGGGAGCAGAGCGGGACAGGACCTGTCCAGTGCTGGGCCCCAAAGTAAATGATGGAATTTACAGGAATCGACTGAAAACAGGTGTTTCCCTCCAGTGGATCCACATGTAAAAAACTAACCAAGACTGACTTTATCCCAAAGGGACGTGCTGTGGGTTCCCCTCACCTTCACGCACTCGGCCAGGCGCTTCGCTGGCTCCGAGGAGAGCTGGTACCGGATCATGGGGCACTTCTTCAGGGACAGGAGCAGAGCAGTGAGCCCCTGGGTTGTCCTGGTGAGCTGAGCAGGGTCCCAGCTGCGGCCCTGGAAGGAAAGGCTGCACTGGTCCCAAACTTTCCCACACCCTAGTTTCGAAGTCCTGAAGTTTCAGAGGAAAGCACAGCTGCACTGGAGCAGCAGGTGCCCAGGGGCTGAACCCCAACTCCCCAGTGTTCCTGTCCTTGCCAAGACCCGTTCCCCTCGCGTGGCCCCTCCAGCAGCCCCCCATCACCCCGGTTTATGAGGGCTGGGCATTACCCAGTGTAAGGACAACTCGCCATATTCCTACCCGACAGCAGCCCAGGAGGTTGAGGGAGAAGACGTGTGGGTTCACTGCAATGTAGTCGCCGTAGAACTCCTGAGGAGGGGAGCAGGACAGTCCTGTGTGTCTAACCCCGATCCCAGGGAGAGCCGTGTGCCAGCACTGGCCACCCAGCCCCAACCACCACCTGGACACACTGGCTCGGACCATCCTTCCTTCCTTCCTTCCTTCCTTCCTCCACCCCAAACCCCTCCAACCCCCACAGCCTCCCATTTGTACTGTGCACCGCTCCAGTGCCCAGCTCTTCATCGGCACCACAAACATGGAATCACGGAATTACTGACTTTGGAAAAGCCCTTTAAGACCATTGAGTCCAGCCACCCCTCCAGCACTGCCAAGGGCACCACTAACCCATGTTCCCAAGTGCCACATGCACATGGATTTGAACTTGGCAGCACCTTGTGAGATACCAAGAACAGCAGCAGCTGTGAGAGCACAGGGCACAGAGAAATGGGCCCTTTTTTGTCTTTTGCCTCCTCATCCCACATTTGTGTCCATCCCTCCTCCTACCCAGGCTTGTCATGTGCCAGTTGGGAACAATGGCCCTCCTGCTCTCAGTGTCTGGCAGCCTGGACTTTCCCTTTGCTTTTAGGTTTAGATCTGCCTAAAACATCCAAACTTCACCTGGACTTCAGCCACGACCTCCTGCTCATCAGCCTCAGCCAAGGCCTTCACATCGCTCTTGCTGATGACGTTGCTGAAATCTGGGAGGAAACAGGGAAGGGACAGTGGGGCTCCATGCAGACCCTGTGGGACAGCATAGTCTGATCCCCTCGAGAGCAGGAGCAGATCCCACAGAGACCCTCTAACGCTGGAATTCTGAGCCACCTCCCAGGGATGCTCTGAACTCATTCCCTGCCCATCTCCCCAGCGCCTGGTCCTGCTGCGTCCTGCAGAGCCACAATGACATCTAGAGGCCACTTCACCCAGTTCCTGGGATCCTACTGACTGATTCCTGGGCTGGAGGATTGGACTTTGACCCCAAACCATTCTGCTTCATTCCCAAATTCATGGGGCACTCCGTGGCATGACCAGGACGCATGGGAAGTCCCTGCCTGATACACCCAGCACAGGAAGGTGTCGTGTGATGTGCACTGAGGGGTGGAGCATGTCCCATCCACACTGGGATGCAGAGCCTGTTCCAGATTTATGGACCTCCAGGACCCCCGGATTCTTCAGACTCACAGATGAAGTAGACGCTGTACTTGGGCCTTCGCAGCTCCTGCACCAGGAGCTCCACGTTCTCCTGGATGGAAACAGCACCAGGGAGGGCAGAGTTAAGGAATCATTAGGGTTGGAAAAGTCTCTGAGATCTTGGTGTCCAGCCATTCCCCCAGCACTGCCAAGGCCACCACCGACCCCGTCCCCAGCTGCCACATCCACACGGATCTGAACAATTCCAGGGACAGTGGCTCCACCACTGCCCTGCGCCAGGGCCGTACAACCCTCTCCATGAAGGAATTTTCCTGAATATCCAACCTAAACCTCCCCAGCACGGTCTGAGGCCGTGTCCTCCCTCTCTGGCGTGTACCTTGGTGGGCCGCAGGAAGCAGATGGCCTTGAGGTGCTTCATGGGCTCCCTGTTGGGCGAGTCGAGGCGCTCGAAGAGATAAACCTCGCGCTGCAGGATCTCGGACTGGGTGTACACCACGCTCACGGCACCGGTCTGAGGGCGGCAGGGGGGCAGCGCCCGTCACGGCGGCGCTGGGCCCGGCTCCCGGCCCCGCCGCCCTCCGCGCTCCCGGCCCCGCCGCTCACCGTCTCCCGGTCCATCAGCAGCACCTTCATGCCGGGGCCGCTGTCCTCGATCATCTTGGACACGTACTGCCGGACCGCGAGCACCGCGTTCATCTTGGCGGCGATGCTCCTCTGCCGGGGTGTCCCCGGCCAGCCTCGGTGCCGCCCGCCCGGCCCCAGCGCCTGCTGGGAGCTGTAGTCCGGCACGGGAGCTGTAGTCCGGCACGGGAGCTGTAGTCCCGCACGGGAGCTGTAGTCCGGCACGGGGGCTGTAGGCCCGCACGGGAGCTGTAGTCCGGCACGGGAGCTGTAGTCCGGCACGGGAGCTGTAGTCCGGCACGGGAGCTGTAGTCCGGCACGGGAGCTGTAGTCCGGCACCGGCCCCCGGCGTCCCGCAGCCGCGCTCCGGGGCTCCCGCAGCCTCGGCCCGTCCTTCCCCTCCCGAGGGGACCCGAGCCGTGGAAACGGCTCGGCAGGGCGGAGCACTGAGCCCAACCAGACTCAGCCCAAACGCACTTGAACCCACCCAAACCTACCTTAAAACAACACAAACCCGCCCCAACCCACACTAAATCCACCCTAAAACAAACCAAATCCACCCGAACCCAGCTAAGCCCACCCCAAACACACACAAACCCCCTCCAAGTCTACTCAAACCCACTCCAAACCACCCCAAACATCCCCACATCCTCCCAGACCCACCCCAAGCCCCCAGGAAGGCTCCCCTGGGGTCCCCAAGGACAAAGGACGTGACTCGGTTTCACTGAACATGAGGCAAAGCTGCTCCTGGAAACTCGGGGGTGGGCGATGCTGGTGCTGCGGGACCAGCCTGGCCCTGCTAATCACCGGGAGCAGGACGCTGGGATTAGGTGCTATTCCCGGCGGGACAGAGCTGACCCGAGGCCAGGCAGTCCCCCGCTGCCAAAGCCCTATTTATAGCGGGGGATAACAATTAATTAATGATTATGTCCTGCCTTTCACTTCCAATTTAGCGGCTCCCCAGTTCCTCTCAGAGTGACGGACACCTTTGTCGTCTTTAATCCTTCGATTTCCTGCCGAGATTTTACTTTTCACTTCCAAACACTTTGGGTCTTCTTTCCTGGAGACTGTGAAGTTTTGCACATGTATGGATCTTCATACAAACCCCAAAGATTTGAGTGGGTTTAAATAGGGATTTACCAAGAAAAATACAACTCCAATATTTTCTTTCTTACATTTTTTATTTCTTGCCTGCTTTTGTTTCTCATATCCAAACTGATGCCTTAAGGAGTCTGTGGGTGCTCAGGATACACAGGATTTTATTTGTGAACTAACCAAACCCAGGGTGTCATCTCCTCTTTAAATCCATCTTTTTTCTTGTCCTTAGGGAAGACAAACCCCTTCTTGTGCCATTTCAATGAAGTGAATCGCAAACCAAATCTCTGAGGCTTCGTGGTTGGATGTTTATCCGCAGTTTGCAGGTAAAACATTTTAAACAACTTTTATTCTGCAGAAGTTTTACACTTTTAGTTCCCCACAGGCTGATTGGTGGGGTAGGAGAACAGTTCCATGTCCCAGGAGTGGTTGGAATCATGGAATTGTTTAGGCTGGAAAAAACCTCTGCATTTGCCATAATTTTTAATTTAAACCTTCCTTAAGAATTTATTCAAGTATAATTTCTGTAAATAACCCTGATTTAACCTCACCAATGACTGCCCTGGGCCTGTCACCACCGGCCCGGCACGAGGACGGATGTTGGTCTCTAAGTTGAGGCAATAGGATTGTCTGGGATTATGGCACTGCTATTTTAAGGGATCGAATTTGGTGTCAATTATTTCAAAAGCTATGGATTCTCCACTCCTGATTCCAAGGAGAAATGGCCATGGCAGCTTGTGCCTCCTGGGACATCACCCAGCACCTCCTGGGTGACTTGGGAACAGGAGTCTTCCCCTCTGACACAGCACTTGTGTCCCAGGCATCTCCTCAGGAAGATGCTCCATGAAAAGAAGCTCTTGGCAGTAAAATAGGGCCTGGATGAGTTTCCAGCTTTGGAGACAAGGAATCATGAGGGGCTTCACCTCACCTTGTTGTTGCTCTGCAAGGCAATTGTGCTTTCCCTGTTAGCAGTGAGAGAGGGAAAAAAACCCCAAACAAACATTGAAAGGCCCAACTGCACCCTTTTGGAAGCAGCATCCCTGTGCCAGTTATGTTCACTGGCCACTCCAGAGGGCTTTGGGGGAAAGTCAAGTGGAGTTTGAGGCAGGAAAAGCCCTTTCCCAACGGGCTGCTGAGGCCATTGAATGTCACCTTCACCAATTGTTCCAGAGCCAGGGGTGGATCCCAAGTTAAGCTGCCGGACCTTGTGTCCCCAACCCCTGTGCTCTGTCTTTGGATGCTGCCTTCACTAGTGAAATGAGTTCCATGCAAAATCCTGGCCTCCCTCCTCCAGTGCCATCTGCCCCTCCATCCTTATCCCGTCCCTCCACCCCTGATCCTCTTTATGGCCTCTTCCAACTGATCCCAATGTCCCCCAGCAAATCTGGGTGAATCTCCATGCTCGGGGGGGACCAGGTTCATCTCCCTCCATCCCTGTGGTGTCCTGTGTGGAGCAGTTGTGCCTGTCCCCATTGCCTTGCCCTGCGTGTGGCTCTGGAGGACCAGCAGCACCAAGGCCTCCCCTGGCTTCTCTAAATTCACAACAAAACCCTTTCACGCAGTCTGGGAATGGTTCTAACTGGAACTGTCAGGAATGAGATGGGATGTTATGTCTGTTTAACACTGTGCTGACCCCTCACCATGGCTCCAGCAGGAGCAGGATGAGAACAGGGTGGGATGGAATGGGCAGCGATCACTCTGGAGCACAGGGAGCACTGGAGAACAGGGAGCACTCCAGAGCACAGGGACACTCCAGCCCCTCGCTGGGCACCGGAGACATCGGGCAGGGTCCACTGTGTGGACAAACAGTGCAGCCAGCAGGGACAAACCCTGGGCCTGTCCTTTCTGTGCTGGACATTTCCCTGCCCGGACACACAAACAATCCCTTTGTGCAGGACACAAACAAGGGCAGGTTCCTGGCAGAGCACAAAGAATGGATTCAGCATTGGGATCAGCTGAGCTGTGCGCATGACGTGGCCTGTTTGTCACCAGCCCCAGCAGCCCCCGGCCCCCGCTGGCCACGGCTCCTGCACAGGGCCTGGCCTACCTGTGTTTTTCCTAAGAGAAAACCTGGAGGTTTTCTCCAGGACGGAAGAGGAAAGCTGAGTGGGGTGATGGACCAGAGGGCAAATACACCAGCAATGTGAGCTGTGCCAGCACTTCCCGGCACATCCTGACACAGCTGGTGGCATCACCAGCCCCCTGCTCTGGCCACCAGACCCCTGCATCTGGCACAGCGCTGGGACACATTGTGTGCTTCCTGGGCACCCACAGCACAGGGAATGCCAGGCCCTTGGCACAGGGAATGTCGTGCCCTCGGCACAAGGAATGCCAGGCCCTCAACCAAAGGAATGCCAGGCCCTCAGCACGGGGAGTGTTGGGCCCTCGGCCCAGGGACAGGCCATCCCACCAGCTCTGCAGTGCTGCCCCACTCGCCATTGTTCCCGTGCCGTGGGCGAGGAACAGGAAGCTTTCCATGGTTGGGAAAGTGATTCCCAATGGGAATCAGGCTCAGGGAGTGGGTGCTGACCCCTCACCCTCCAGGGTTGGTGTTTCAGCCCCACTCTGGGGATACTGACCCCACACAAGCCAGCCCCGTGCTGGGGTTCAGCCCCATGCAGGGGGCACAGACCCCACGGAAGGGGGTACCCGAGGTCCCGGGCCTCACAGTGGGAAGGATTACAGACCCCTTAAATGGGGTCTCAGGCCCCATAAAAGGCGTTACTGACCCCATACAGGGGTTTGAAGCCCCTCAGCAGGGTCTCAGACTCCATACAGGGAGTCTCAGGCCCCTCACGGGGGTCCCGGGCCCCTCACGGGGGTCACAGGCCCCTCACGGGGGTCCCGGGCCCCTCACAGAGGGTCACAGGCCCCTCACGGGGGTCCCGGGCCCCTCACGGGGGTCTCGTGCCCCTCACGGGGGGTCTCAGGCCCCTCACGGGGGGGTCCCGGGCCCCTCACGGGGGTCTCGCGCCCCCTCCGGGCTCTTGGGGGATCTCGGTCACGCGCACCCCCTCAGGGCGCCAGGGGGCGCTCTGCTCCCCCGCTCCCGTGCACGCGGGGGGCGCCCCAGGGGGGCGGGGCCGGGCCTGGCCCTGCGCCGCCATTGGCCCCTCCCGGCACGGCCGCGTGCGCCCGCCAAAGCGTTCCGGGCGGGAACGGGGGTGGCGGCGCGTTCCGGGTGGCGCGTTCCGTTCCGCCTCCCCCCCCGCCCCGGGAGCGGCCTCAGCGGCGGCGACGGCGGCGGGGGG